>VZRV01003964.1:5003836-5142130 GCA_013398115.1 Falcunculus frontatus | reverse complement strand
CACAAATGATGCAAAAGCAAACAATTTCTCACCACAGACGGGTTGGTGTCCAGAACAACAGTAGTGTCCACCAACCTCCACCTCTGCCCAGTTTTATTGCTGAGCATGACGCCATATTGTTTGGAATATTTCTTTGGTCAGTTGGGGTCAGCTGTCCCAGCTGTGTCCCCTCCCAGCCCCTTGTGCACCCCCAGCCTCCTCACTGGTGAGGTGGGGTGAGAAGCGGAAAAGGCTCTGCCTCTGTGTAAGCCCCACTCAGCCATAGCTAAAACATCCCTGTGTTATCAACACTTTTCATCACATATCCAAAACACCACCCCATACCAGCCACTACTAAGAATATTAACTCTACCCCAGCCAAAACCAGTACAAACTGTTAGGGATGCTGAACCATTGCATTGGGTCCAATGAGTGTTCCTGTGTTCAAGGGACAGGCTTTCAATCTCTGGTGCTCTGCTGTGTAGGAGGAAGAATGAATCAATGCTTGCTCCAACACTGGTCCTGATCCTTCAGCCAAGGCTTGCACAAATCTCTCCCCTGCAGGTGGTGACATTTTTTTGATATATATGGGCAAGTGGAGGGGAGCCAGTGTAATTAGAAGAATAAAAAAGCTGCCGGAGAACTAATTAATGTAGTAATTTTTTTTTTTTCTGGCTTTGTTAATGAGGAAATGGAATTGGGAAACAGAGATACTGCATATGAAACACTTTGACAGTTTAAAAACTGTTAGCTGCATCAAGTGAGACTGCTTAATTTTTAGTACTAATAGAGAAGTAATTCCCAAAACAACAGTTCTCTGAGCTGCAGTGGTACTCTGGGGATGCTGCTGCTGTTTGTAACAATATTACTCCTCTTTGTCTTCTTTTTTCTTTCAGTCTCATCACTCCCCGTTTACTGTGATGCTTGCTGTGTGCGATGAGAACAAGGGAGGTTCACATTTGGAGCGGATCCTGGATATCTCGCCACATCTCAGCCAGCTCTTCCAAGGATCAGCAGATCAGGTAGCTGCCTCCTCCATCCCCTCTCATGTCGATATTTCAGCAGGCACCAACTTTCACCCAACGTCAAAGGCAGGTGAGGGGCAGATCACTGATGACTTCTCATGCAATGAAAAACACCTAAGAAAGAAGTGTGTATAAATGACTATCCTTTCCCAGGATTTTACACAATGTTCAGTACAATAGTCGATAACATTAGGTGAAAGTAGCACAGTTTGAAAGGAAAGCACTTAGTTTTGTAGCGCTGACCTTTTTTGGCTGTAGTACAGGTTTTTGTAGAAAGCTGGTTGAAGAAAATCGTATATCTGCTTCTTACCCTGAAACAAAAATGAACAGACAGAAGAGTTGGTACATTATTTTTCTTTTACTTTTATACTTCCTTATCAAAATGTTATAATACACTCACATTTTTTAATGCAGGCATCTTGGCATGGAACCATTTATAAACATTGTTTGTAAATGCCAAACTCACATTGAAGGCAATGGGGTTTGAGATGTATAGAATCGAGCACATCCAGCTCTTGAGTAGATTTTCTGATTTACATGAAAACTCACATTTGTTTGTGTGTCCAACCACTGCATTTTTTGTACAAAAATAAATAGTTTCTTGAGCACATATTTTATCTTCTCTCATAAGTATATAGCTGCCAAAATCCAGGCTGCCTTCTGATGTGGTCATTATGTCAGTCTTTCCTGTGGGCTAACATGCATGTAAGTATCCACAGAAGGGGAGAAACCCCAGAATTTTCTGTTCTCCCACATTTACTTGCTACAATTGAGTATTTACCCAAAAAGGTTCTGTCCTGGACAGCTTTGATTACAAACACAAACATTTGAATCAGTTCCACAGTGGGCCAAATTCAGAACCGGTATTAACTCCAGTTTGTCTGTTGAGTTTGGGAAGAAGGTGGTTTCTTCCTTTTCTAGAGAGAAGTGGATTTGCTTTCCATGTAAAAATGTGTAATGGTACAAATATTGCTTGAGCTGTGCTTCTTGCAACAGATCTGAATTTGGCCTAGTGTGCAAACACAGTTTTTACAAATTTGGACTGAATGGGAAATCCTTGATTACTGTATGCAATTCCTTGCTCTCAGATGAAAACAGGTTATAGAATTTATTTAATAAGCTTCCATTTACCCCACTTATGTATTTTTTCCCCCACTCTAATATTAATTAGAGGGCTGTTCAGGAACCCATTCTTCCAAAGGCTCAAAATGTTCTTCTAAATCAAATCTTACGTATTCAGGAACAATTTATACCCATTTGTTCTCATGCCACCATTTTCCTTTAGCTTAAATAGCTCTTTCTTCTCCGTGTATTTACCTCCCCACAACATATTTATGTGCAGCAATCATAACAGTCATTGTTTATCACATCTCTATTTGCTACTTTAATTAGAAATAGCAGCCCTGATTTCTTCCTTTTTCTTTTCTTTATAAAATAAAAGATTGATTATTGGATATTTGATGCCACCAATTTTCTTTCTTTTTTTCTGTGTTAATTTTAAATGGCATCAATTTGTTTAACTCGCTGCTCATACGGAAAACGGAATTTTATGCCTAATTGGCTGCATTTTCATAGCTACACAAAGGGGACATTGCATAAAGGCAAAGCAATTGGATCCCCTGTCAAAACAAATTAGAAAGTATATTTTTGGTTCTTGTTAGGGTAACGAAAATACTTGAATTCTTCACAAGCTGTATAATCATTTGACCTGTTTATGACCTCAGGTGCACTTGGTTCACCTCCAAAGACCAAATGAAGTGATAACTGTAGCTAGTCAATAATCCAGGACTTAGCTGGCCCAGGAGACATTAGTATTAGTGTCCTATGGGTGATGTCTAAATTAGATGGCAGTCAGGTATGTGTACACTAGAGTGGTCATTAGAGTGGGCAGATGTGCACAGCTAATGGCTTACGGTGGGGATTGCTGCAGAAGGAATTCCTTGAGAAAAAAGTGAGTTAATGTGAGACAGTAGGCTATACAAAAGGGTGCTTTTCTGTGACAAATATTTTCAACACACAGACTAGTTATGATTCACTGATGGACAAAATATGTGAATTATTAATTTGACATAAAACATGAAACTAATTGGGTGCATAAACACCAATAACATACGAAGGAAGCTTAAATTCTAAATAGGTAAAAAGCAGGAATGCAGCACTGAGCCTTGTGCATAAGAGAATAAAGCTCTACACATGTAAGCAAAAAATGTCTGTGATCTCACTGCAGCATTGAGAGCTAACCAGCATTGCTCCCAGATCACAGAAAAACTAAGTGCACAAGTGACCTATGTACCAGCATCTATGCAAATCTCAGGCAGATGCAGAGATTTATACACACTTTACACACCCCTGAGGAAATACCCATTTTATACCACTGATGGAGCAGATGTATTTTCCTCTGTGAAATGTGCATAGAATCTGAACAGAACAAAGTGTTTAATGTATTCAAAGCGAGCACACAGCATCCCTTAACTATACCAGTAAACTGGAATAGAGAGCAATGTTGTACCAGAACTAATGAGAGGCTTCCTTGTATGCTATGACTATACATTTGCAGGACTGCTTTAGAAGAATCCTGTGCCATTCCAACTGCACTGGAAATTCTTACCCAGGCAAAAATAACTTTTATATTGATCATAATTGGCATTGTGATGAAAAAGCTGTCAATGAGAGGTATTAAAATCCCTTGAAAACTTTGATGTGGGTTTCTAGTATATCCTCCTGCTCCCCTCCCACTTCTGTCTTTCAACTTTGTGAATGTAGAAGACAGAAAGTGAAAAACTCTGGGCAAAAGTCATTCCCAAGAAGAGCCTAATAGAGTAACCAGCCCAGTCTTGCATCTGGGTATTTTTTAACAGGAAAGTTACAAAAGTTGAGTATTATGCTGCAAAATTTGAATTTGTACTTAGAATTGTTTTGGTGTCGTACCATCAGAATAAAAGAACACAGTGCAGTTATTGTCTGTGTAATTCTAAACTGTAAAAGGAGATGTATATTTGAAACATCAAGGCACTTGAATATATCTTGTGCCATGGTCACGGAAAATTAAGTAAGGATCCATGAATAAAACATTTTTAGTACATAAACAGAGTAGAAACATAAGAAAAAGGGAACAAAACATGCAATAATGAATCAAGAAGGAAATGAATCCTTTAATCTTTTTCCGACTTTGGATCATAGCACTCCAAGTAAAGCAGAATTACTCATAGTAATGTCCAGAGAAATATATAATTTACAACCTCTCCACTGCAAAGATTTTAATCCTCAGGTTTTTCTGAATCCTACAGATGGTGAAATTATTGTTAGCCTTTCTAAGCCTTTGATGCTTCAGTGAGGAGATCCAAAAAGGGGCGCATTAGTGTCCGTAGATTTAAATGCAGGATTAGCAAGATGTTAGTGTTGAATTCAGGACAATGAAATCCAGTCTCACAAACAAAACAAATCACTCACCCTGCTTCTGCCATCAGCTGGCAATAACATTGTGAGGAAGATCGCTTGTTCCAGGGAACTTGCAGCTCACATAGTGACACAGATATTTGTCAGTCTAATGAAAGCCTAGGAGAAGGGAACATATAATTTGGAAATGACTTAGGTAGCTGAGTTATTGAGGGGTTAAATATAATACAATTATTTCTACATGCCAAGTGATATGGCAGCTGATTTTGAGATATGACATTTTAATGATAAATGAGTTCCTGCGATTATTCAGGACTTTATTGCTCAACGCCGGTGAGACAGGTTTTGGTGCTTGTTAGCTGAAAACCCAAGATCTGTCAGAAGCAGGGTACTAAGGAGATTATTTATACTGACTAACAAAAATGAAGTGTTCTCCTTCTAGAACTGATTCTTATTAATATCATTTTGCAACTAGTGAAGTGATATGAGGGACATCCAAAATAAAGACTACGTTTCCAGACTCTTGCTAAGAACAACCCAGCCCTTTTCAAAGTGCAGACCTTTCTGCTTTTGAATTAAAAATTAAGCTTTATTTTTCTGATTGGGCTTTGTTTGGATAATCAAATGGAGATGCAGTAATTACAAACTAGGTCTTCTGCTGGCTCATAGATTGGCATTGGTCCAGCGAGTGAGTGGAACTACAGGGAGCTCCACATCTGACAATCCCCATCCCAAGCTGTATCTGACTCAGTTTAAATGGTTTTAAAGTTTTAAGAGCTTATGATTCTCCAAACTGTTTCCATGGATTTAATGCAGCATTGAGAAATGCAATTCCCTGGACATAGGCATGAGTTTACTGCTGTAGAAACTGTGACTGATGGTGAAACAGGGAAGGGTTAATTTGTTGATCAGATTTGTTCTGAGTGTTTGCCATCTTTGAGAAATTCCACTATCTGGAAAAATAACTAAGCTGGTTTGGGGAATAGAAAGAGGGACTCTGAGTGTTTCCCACTTTAGGGAAATTATGAAGAGTTTTTTTGAGAAAGAATAGAAATATTTTATTTAAAAAATTGGAAATCTTGCTGAGATCATAGTTAGATACAAAGGCTGGGTATTTCCCTACAGGTAAGAAGGCAGTTTTAAAAGACTTTTGAGTTCTGTCATTTACATGAACTGTTTTTCTACATTTTCTAATGGTGACACTTTCTATCGGAGAACTTCTGCCTGCTCTCAGAATTGACATAGCACAAAGGACAGTCAAATAAACTGCACCGATGGCACAGTGTCCTCATGTGCAGAGCCCTTGTGTTGATGAGGTGGAAGAGAAAACTGGCAATGGTTTGGAAGAAAAATAATAGGCAGAGGCAAGATGAGCATTTTGAGAATTCAGAATTTCTGATAGAGAAGAAGGTGTGCTCTAAGAACTTGAGTATGGACAGACAAGCATGATTAATTTTCACTGTTTTCTCCATTTAAAATGAATTTTTTTAGCAGTTAAATTTTGCCTATTTCCAAGGGTTCACCAGCCAGTATGTTACCTGAGCATTATTCAACTAGAGAAGGAGTGCTGACTGAACATTTGCCTACCTTAGCAGTGAGAAGAAGGTCAATCCTACATGCTGGTATTTTTTTCAGGAAACAGTTCTAGTTTAACACCAATGATTTCCACGTTGCAGCAACATTTTAACATCACTCTTCCTTCAGATTCCTTGTACCTATGTGATAAACAGGAAAGACACTGTGCCTGGGAGAACAGCATGAACCAAGGCTGAGGGGAATAGCTGGGGCGGGGTGGATGAGGGTGTTGCTCAGCTCTGGTCCCTTGGAGATGCAGAGAGCTGTGGCAGAGGTTCAGGATGCAAGAGGGTTCCATTCTCCAGCAGGCCTGGCCAGTGATAGCCCAGGGGAAGTGGTGATGCTCATCCTCCACTTCACTGGCTGTGGGTTAGAGCCGATGAAAACATCAAACAGCAAGAGGAGAAGCACAGAAGTGGAAAGAGCATGATGGAAAGAAGACGCAAGCATGCCAAAGGGAAGAGTCTCCTGGTGGGGCAGAAGGTGAGAAGGGAAGCCCATGTCTATGAGCCCCTCGGTTGTCTTCCTTGGCCTGAAAGACCTCTGCAGATGAAAGGAGCTTGCTGTTCTGTGCTGGAAGCAACAAAAACTTTTCAAGGTTTTTTTCTCCTGGGAAAAAGAGAGATATATGTACATGGCTGTGAAAGGTGTTTAGGGCACTGCACGTGCCTGGGAGAAGCTCACCTTTATCCATGTGTGGTGCCAGCTTACTGGCTGAGAGCCTTGACCATGTGGCTGTGCCTCCTATGCCAGTTCAAGGAGTATTTCACATTTCTGAATATTCAGCTTTTTTATAGAGATTGAAGCATCTTCAGAGAGGCAAGCAGAGGTTCTCAATACCCAGAGACACTTCTGAAAAATTCAGCTCTGAGGCTCTTTTAAGTGCTCGTGTTTTTTCTGAGTCAGGCAGAGCAGGTCTGGAGACTGGAGTTCTGCACAATTCTTGGTGTTCCCATTACAAATGCAGAGCCAACATCCTTTTCGCAGTTTGACCAGAAATTTTATCCTGCTGCTGAAAAAGATTTTCTGGAAGAAGTTTGCTGATACTCAGATAAACTCCATGAAAACTTTTTCTGTCGATGAAGTAGTGTTTTCCACCTTCTTTGCCGGAAAATTTGCAGTTAAAACCTTATTTCCCAGAAATGCATCCTGTACTGGAGATTTCCAGGGGAATTATCCAGATTTCTACCTGCGAAGCCATGGCAAAGACTGCTTTCAAAGCCTAGGAAGAGCAATGAGAGTTTTCCCTTCAACCTGTCTTCCCCTCAGTGGGTCTTTCAGTGCACTCATGCACCACCAGTTTGGTGGGAACCCAGAAATTCTCGGTTGCTCCTTACAATCTCCTTCCTACAATGGACTTAGTTTACTGGGAACGAGTCAATTAAATTAGCAGTTTATCTCAGCTAACTGACTTCTAAACTTCTCAACTGTCTTTGCAGTCCTGAGGGCAGCTTTGGGATAGATCCTGATGTCTACTTTGGGTAGATACCAATCACCCTGGACAGGAGATAGTGGTGTTGGGGTGACGGGCAGCTCATGCCAAAACAGAGCACCTAGCTCAACTTGTCAGTGATTTCAGCCTTCAGGATGAATATTATTACTGCAAGTGCAGCAGCTCCCCTGGGAAGAGTTATACGTACATTATCCAGTGGAGGCTTTTTTAAAATTAAAAATCATTCTCCAGGGAGACTGTAACAGCCCACAAGGATGCTGGGGAGCAGAAAGACTGTAAAGAAATGCAATTGGTCTGAGAGGAACTATTTTACTACTGCACACTCCTTTCTTTCTTCTGTGGCTGCAGCCTGGACTCACTGTCCAGTGCTGAGAACTGACCATGGGGCTGCAGGGTCTGAGGTGCCGCTTAACCACACTGACCGAGGGGGGCTCAGCCAGGAGCTCAGCAGCCACCAGCTCTCTCTCCAGCTGGCTTTCCATGCAGTGGGCACTTCAGCACATGTTGTGTGCTTTGGCACCAAATGAGACACAAACACAGTGTTTGGAGTTTAAGCATGGCTTTACTTCCTGCTTTGTCCCATCTTTGCATTAAGAATGTGAGTGAAGGAATCGAGCTCTCTGACTCGGGCTTGAATTTCTGATCTAATACCAGCTTCCTCTCTGTTTCTCTTCTAATTAGTCTCACAGAGAGGTGCTGGAATCGTTGAGAGGGTCCTGGAGGGAATAACAGTGTACATATGCCTCTTGCCCAAAACATGAGGGGAAAAACCCCTCCTGGTTTGGCATTCCTGGAAATGTGCAAATAATTATTTTATTGGTGTTTAGAGACAAATGTTATTTTGAAGCATAGAACNGGGGGGGTGTCCGTGAACAGGGACTGACAGGGTAACTAAAGAGAGGCCATTTGGAGCTGAATGCAGTCCTGGGATCTCTGGGAGTGTGTCAGTACCAGGAACTTTTCCCATGGCAATTCTGCAGCTTTTTTCTGTTTCCAGCACAATTACAGTGGATCTGCAGGGACTTTGAGAATTCCCCTTTAGGCTTGATTTGGGGTGCCCTCTGATTGCAGAATTGATTTCTGCCTTTCTAAAATTTCTGGCTGATCATTCCATTAGTTATAGCGTGTGGAGGATGTGAAACAGGAAACTACAGAAAACTAGGCAAGCCATATTTATTTTTCGCTTCCTCTGATGGCTCATTCTGCACCCTCTGTGCACACACAGCTTTTATGCTGGCCAGTTGCAATCTTAAAAGTGACAATAATAATTCAGGTCACAGCTTAACAAAGCATCTATAAACGTTCCTATCTTCTGGCATGTGAATAGCCCTTTTGAACATCAGGAGTTTTATTTCCTTGCTGTTTTCGTGAATAAGAGATTTTACACGTGTCTCAGCAAATATAGTGATTAAGTAAACTAATAAGAGAAGAGAAAACCAGTTTTGAAAAGTTTTTTATTTTACCAAGTGGGTAAAAGATCATAGAACCATAGCAGAATTTGGGTTGGAAGAGACCTTTAAAGGTCACCTAGTCCAGCATCCCAGAAATGAGAATGGACATGTTCAACTAGATCAGGTTGCTCACATACACCTATCCATTCGATTATGTTTTAAGCTTACTAAGAATGAATATAAAATATTAGATATATTTATATTAAATATCTTTATTTTACACACTTTCAGCAGAAACCTAAGGGGAGTGTTTTGATCAATATTTCCATATGAATTTCATTAGTCATGGAAACCAATTAGTTCCTAGCAGTATCTGTAATACAGATGCTTTCCACTGGGAACTTTGATGAAATTTAGCTCATTTCTCATAGGTCCCTTGATGCTCATGAGAACAGCAATATCTTTCAGGGCCTCTACTGGCCCAGAGTGGCAAGGTCATGATGAAAGTTGCCACCTCCTTCTTTGTCCTGTCTTTGTCTCATGAAAAGGAATGAAGGAATAAAGATTCAAACCTCTGGATTTTGCAGTCTCTGGAAACATCCTCTTTTCCCATTATGTTGGGCTGTAAATAGAACATGATTTACTAAGACAAAAGAATATTAGACATAAATACATTTTCAGCCAGCACTTCCTCACAAACCCGCTTTCTTGGAAATTGTGATTGACTGATGATCTTGCTTTTCTGTAGTACCATTTGAGCTTCTTTTTTCAGCAATTGTATGTTTTTATTTGAACTACAAATAATTTCTTGCCAATTATGCTGATGAAGTGTGAAGCTCATTCACAATTCCTCTTTCAGATTCCAGTTCGGTACACAATAATCTTCAAACTACCTACGGCTGGATTGTCAAAGGTAGAAGTAGGTTATTTGCTGCTGACATGATTTGACCTACATTAGAAGGAGAAAAAAATAATTTCCTCTGTTTGCTGATTCCGTAACCTGTATTTACAAAAATGTGTGAAGTCCATCTTTAAGGAAATAATTTTTTATCCCAGGCCAAATAGAGTCACCATAACTTCAGTTAGCTGACTTCACTGCAGAATGTAAGAGAAAATAATTCACTCTAGTATTGGCAAAAACATATTTTGATTTGAAATTTGTATGTGCATATGTGTCCTTCAGAGGAGCTGATTCAAAAGTAAAAGGTGAAGACTGGTTAGCAGCCTGAAGCATAGGGAATTCCCTTGGGCTCATACCAGCCATGGTTTGAGCACTGTAGACTGGAAAAGGACTTAAAACTCAAATCTCTTACTATTCAAGCAAATGCTTTAACCATGCCTAAGGTGACTGGTGTTGGCACTTACTCCAGCATTTTTTTCAGTGTATGTGTCCAGGGCTGATGTGTTCAGAGATGAACCCATTGAAGCTGCTTCTCTGTGTCAGGTGTGGTCTGTTTCCCCAAGGGAGAGGAAACCACAGTACCTCTTGCACCATCTAACTACATGACAGCAGTGCTTAGGCAGGATGTAGGAATGAGTCTGTTCAGACTTTGTTCTTCCAAGTAAGAGCAAATGTCTCTTTTTAGGGGTCTGGTTCAAAAAACCAACTAAATAAACAAAAAGTGTGGACAGGGATAAAGAGTGCTGGGACACAAGAGTTTTTATTCACCATCCCAGGCTTGTGGTTGCCTGGACCCCAAGCTTTGATGAGAGTTTAGTCTTTTTTATCTGCACTCTACAACTGAAAGTTATTGCACTTGGCTTGGTGCAGTTGTATTACAGTTACGTTATGAACTGTCTGAGAATAACCCTCCAGTAAAAACCTATTCTCACTACCAGAAAAGTTCCTCTGGGTGGACATTGGTGTGACGGAGGTCAAAATTTATCCTTTGGGAATTTAGAAATAGACTTGTTATTGCAGAGAAAGTCAGAGTCAGTTTGTATTCTGGAAACTCAGAAGCTGATGTAGAGTTGGTGCTTTAGCAATCAGGTTTTTTTGGCTGGTAACCAGCCAGTTACTTAACACTAATAAAGCCATGTGAAATAGTTTTTGCTGAAGTTCTGGTTACAACTGTCTTCCTTTGAATAGTATTTGACTCCAAAGACAAGCCCCCCGCAGCTGCAGACTAAGGTACTCCTCAGCATCAGTATGAGAAAATTGGTCTCTACTATAACTCTAAGTGTGATTCTGAGACAGGAGTAATTCAAGAAGAAAGTAAATAATTAAACCTCCTAAAACTGCAGGTCCACTTTCTCAGTCATACTGTGCCTTGCATGATTTTTGAGGACTTTCACCTGACAAATGAAGCTACTTGATGTGCTAAGGGGTTAATCAGTTTGGTATCTTAACAATTCTCAACCACAATGAAAACATTTTAGCACCTAAGAGGAGAGATTGTGGGTGAAAAACGGAAGATACATGATTTATCACTCCCCTCACAAATAAAATTTATTCATTGCATCCACCAGCCATCACACAGATGGTCAGAAAATTGGCTTTGTGTAGGGATGTGGATTCAGGCATGAATATTAATATGAGACAGATGTAAACGCATATTAATATGCATTTGCTTTGCATGGACTGACATTACAATATTTTCATTAAAGAAACCGCATTTGAAATGGAAAGTATAGGTCACCTTTTTAAAACATAAAATAGTAGGGTACAATGTATTTACACCTTCCAGGAACAACAGAAACAATGGAGCAAATTTTTTATTTTAAGAAGAAAGAAGAGAGTGTGACTTTTCTTGCAGAAAAATATGTTGGATGCAGCACAAGAATTAATAAATCAGGAAAACATCTCTCACTCTGTGGTTGAAACACATTTCCTGCTTTTTGCCTGCCTTGTTATGCTGGCAGTAATGCACGTCGTAAAGTGGGGGTGATAAATACCGGCCTTCAGATCAGCATACGGTGAAGTTCAGCTAAGTTAGGTAGACTGACTAAACTCATTCTGTCTCAAAATGCACCTCTCAATGTGTTGTTGTTTTTCCAATGGCAGCAATGCATAAAACCCATAAGATTTATGAAGATACAGTATTTCATGTGGGATTTTTTTTGTAAGGGACAGCATTGATGTTCACAGCACCATTCACATCTGTGCATTGTTAGTATTTGCTTAATGTTAGCATTGTGCCTTTGCCCAAAGAGAAACACAGTGTCATTATATTTGTAACATTATTAAAGACAATTTCACAGATATTTGCTAAGCAGTTTTTTGCAAAGGTTCTGTAACAGAAATATAATTTTAAAGGGAAAATTTGATTTATTTTATCTTTATATGAAACATTCAGGTGCATTCTAGCCAGTAGCTGTAACACTTGAGTGTAGAGTAAACAGTTTTATAGTTACACACATTTGCAAGGAGAAGTTGTTGAAATTAAGATGAAAGGTTTCAGCAGGCTTTCAGATCCCATGCACCCCTTGAATGCAACTATGTCATTATAAAACTGTGGAAGCACCTCACTGGCTTCTGCTTGCATTGTAAAGCAAGTAGGTAGCCCTCTGCATCCTGCAGGTGCAGTTGTGAACTCAGGGAGCCTACTCTCTCCTCTGCAACTGTGTGATTTAAAGACAGCACAAGTGCTGGTGCAAACAAGATGGAGCTTTTTGTCCCTGTTCAGTCCCTGTGGCTAGCAATGAAAACCCCGTCCATAAGATGGAGATAATAATTACACTGCTGTAAATTGACGTGAGTGATGAAACCCATGGTACATTATCGGCCAAGTCCCACGCCTTGCTAAGAGCAGGATGCAGCACAGAAGCCGTGGCCCAGTGGGCTCCTTGAGCTCTTCCCTGCCATGAGGCTGCTTGGGGTGTGGCAGAGGAGCCCCCTGCTCTGCTTTGGGTGTGGCATTGCAAGTGAGAGAAATGGGTGTGGAAAAGGCTCTGTAGAGACAGCTGTGACACCTTCAGGCTGCCTGAGGATTGCCCTGCCTAGGAAGCATTTTTGATTAGCATTTTAGAGCAATCAATCATCCCGGTCAGCACAGTGAGAAGAGGGTAGTATGTGGTGCTCCAGTGTTTTGGAAACCTCTCTGAAAATGGTAGCATGATAGCTCTTCATGCTGCCAGATGCCAATGGAGCTTTTTTTGTATTTCTTGCAGCGGATGCTGTGTAAATAAATGTGTACTCTGTGACCTTTGCTCCAGCCCTTCCAGGTGCTTGAATGACTCTGAGGCTCCTCCGCATGTGTGTGTGCACATTTGTCAGTTTAATGATGGAAGGGGAGAAGGAAAGTTTATACCTGTTTTTCTTCTCCCCCTCCTCCCTTTTCAACTTCCTAAGTTTCAGAAAGTTTCATGCAGAAGACTGCTGTGTAGCTCCTGGGAGTGTGCTGCCCTTGTTTCCCCTGTGGCTGACTGGCTCCAGCTCAGCTGTCAGTCAAAGAGAGCATCTCCAGAAAGGCAATGCAGGGGGGACTCGGCTCCCGGCTCATTATACGCTTCTGCCGATAGAACAGAGATCTCATACACACAATGTGCTTTGTCTCATAGGTAACTTCCTCAAATTCCCAGTCATAAATCTTACTAATTCAATGTTCTGTAGTCTGATTCATCTGGCAAGCTAGAAGAGGTTTCAGCAAATCTGGCAGCTCCCAGCAATGCTTTTCTCTCATGACTTCACTCTCCAGCCCCACATTCAGTATCATATCCTTTTTCCCCCCTCACAAAATCCCAGAAAACCAGTATCTTATTCAGAAAATGTTCAGGAATTATTTTCAATGAAAAAGTATAGATTTTAAAAAAAGTAGTTTTTTTTTTTTTTAATTAAAATATTTTAGTTTGGTGAACAAGCCTAGCTTATTTATGTCTTATATCAGCTGAGCATTCAGTTGGATATCCCTGGGATACCTGGGGAAGTTGTCATCAGGGAGCCTGATTCCTTGTGTCTCACACATGGCAAGACTCTGGCCAGGTGGGCTGTGACAAAATAAGGACGGTCTCCCATCGTTGGCATTGTTTGCTTTCTGAAAGTGTTTGATATTCACAGTTCCTATCCGTGTTAGTTTTCATTTAAGTGTAGCACAGGCCATTAGTTGGACAATGGAAGATGGGAGATAGGCACGGATGTGACAGGGTCCTGTTCTCAGAGAAGATCTCACCCTCTTTTTAAGTGACAGGAGGTTTTGGTAAGAAGTGAGGCTATGCTTAGCTCGTTAATCCCCTCCTGTACACATGTCAATAGACCATATACTACATGTTATATGCTGGAGAGATTAATGTTGATGACTTGTCATCTTGAGAGCTATATTTGCACAGTTAAATGTGTTCTGATATTTTGAAAAACAAAAAAATAGGAGTATGGTATGTCTAGGTTGTGGTACTTGTGGTACTCCTTTGGGAAAAAAAAAGAAGCTGGCTGAAGTCTCCTTGTAAATGAAATAATTTTTAAAATATTTTTCTCTATTTATTTTTCATTAGTTGAAAATTGATGAAGAAGAGAAGAGAGTTGGGATCTGCATTTGCGTTTGATCACTTGCTTTGCTTTTTATGTTACATGAAGAGTTCCCATAAAATTATTTTCAAGACAATGGTGCTGGAAGTTCCTTGGGCCCCACTGGCTCAGACTTCAATTATCCTCATCAAGATATTTTCTTCCTGTCCTAGCAGTACTTTGGAGAAGTGGAGACTGCAGTGTTCACCTCCATCCAGAGTGATTGTTCAGGCTCTTCCAGGTGGTTTGTTGGCTTTGCTCCCGACTGAGCAACTTTATCTTGCTCTACTCAATCCCCTGCATATCTTTCAGTTTCTTTTCCTTGTGCCAGTTGCTGTTTTCTACTCAAATGCTGTTCTTTGGAGTATTAAGAAGTCAAACTGTTTTTCTCTTTGTGGAAAATATAGATTTTTACAAACAGTATCATTGTGAGCAATGCCTCGGAGATCTTCTGGGTGTCAATGACTCTGTAGCATGCTAGTGAAGGCCAAAGAGCCTGATGGGGCTGTCACTGGCCATTAGAGGACGTGTACCTCAGTGCTGGGTTCTGTGGGGCTCTGCATTGCTTCCCTCTGGATACTCTGAGGAGTGTGCTGGCAAGATGGGACACTTGTCCAGAGCTTTAGCCTTTCCTTCTATTTTATTGCCTTGAAATTACTCTCAAGCCAGTTAAGCATAAATAAAATGTTCACAACACCAGAAATGGATAGCATTCCCAAAAATGTTTATAAAATACTGGTGTGCAATGGAAAAATGGGAAACTATGATACCTCTGTGGGGTTTGTGTGGGAAGAGCCTTCCTAAGGGTGAGCCCTGGTGTGGTGTCTGGCACCAGGGATCAGCCACAGGGTCTGCTTTCCTGCAGGCAGGTGCTGCCCAAGCCCTGTTAGCCAGTGCCTGGCCCCCTCACCTCCAGGCATTGCTCTTTAGTCTGTTAGTAGCATCAGGGTGATTATCTTCTGCCCCAGACTCACTTTCTGAGAAGACAGACAAACAGACTATTTCTATGCGTTAATGCAGCTGCTGTTTCCCTACTTGAAGGATGTCAAGGCATGGACCCTGTTGCTTAACTGATCACAACCATTCCTGAATCAGTGGAAGTGGAACCTCCCTCGCTCCTTTGCACACCCTCCTGGGCAGTAATAGATAAATTTTGATATAAAATATGACTTTACTCAACCTTGCATTTTAACTGCATCTGTACTTTGTCAGACACACTCTTACAAATGTCTAAATGGTTGTGTAGTCATTTCATGGTGAAATTGTCTTGGGATGATTTGACCTCAACACTTTTTTTTGTTGATGCATACTGAAATAACCATGTATTTGTGGTTCAAGTCAGTCAGGATTGTTTTCTGTCTGCATTGGATTTTCGAGGACAGATGGCTTCCAATGTCTAGAGCTCAATCCAAGTTAAAACTGGAGAGGAAAGTGGTTTGATTCTTTGCAGGAATTACTGTCTAAACAGAACCTGACTTCAACAGATTTCTATGCAAAACCCTTTGATTCCCATTTTCCATCTGTGAGAAATTTGGGTTGTTATTGTTGGATTTGTATCTTTCCTTTGATAAACATATTAAAATATGGTCAAAACAGCTTTTTATCTTCTAAAAGATATACTGTGAATGAAATCCCCTCTGACTTCTATGGGTTTGGAAGCAGTTTTCCTGCTTTTATTACAGTTGCACCAGGTTTCTGTAATTCTTTGCTTGTGGTTCTAATCACAATGCTAATGCAGAGTTTGTGTTTGGCCCAGAAAGCAGCTGGAATTCAGTACCTGGAGATATTAATATTTCCCTCATCTTGACACTTTCCCCATTTTTGCCATTGATTACTACCTCCACCAGAGTGCAACTAGGAGTCTTGACAGTCAGTATTGGGAGGGATTCTGAATACCACAATTCTGAGGTCAGGTTTGAGAGTTTCTCATGATCCTTTTGCTTTCTCAGCATAGGACTAGCTCCCAGACAGTGAGAACTCAGAGCTTTCAATCTTTAAGCTTCTGGGTTTTTCATCTTCTCTCACTGAGCAACCCATAGCTGCAAATAGAGACATCCCAGTTGTCAAGACCTTATAGTTCCTATGGTGATGGTCAGTCATAGTTACACTGTTCTTCCCAGAGCAGCTTGGATGACCTAAGATGGCTACAGGCAAAATAAGGAATATTTCAACTCTGATTCACACTGGCTTGAGCTGTGGTCATCTGTTCCCAGTTATTTCCTTATGAAAATATTCCCCTTTTTAACTTCTTCACTGGTATAATTACCAGAAGGACTTGGGAGTGTTGTTCGATGAAAAAGCTTGACATGACCCAGCAATGTGCCCTCACAGCCCAGAAAGCCACTGGCATCCCGGGCTGCATCAAAAGCAGCGTGGGCAGCAGGGCAAGGGAGGGGATTCTGTCCCTCTGCTCTGCCCTTGTGAGACCCCACCTGGAGTGCTGTGTACAGTTCTGGGGCCCCCAACAGGAGAAGGATGTGGACCCATTAAAGTGTGTCCAGAAGATGCTTACAAAGAGGGCTGGAACAGCTCTCCCGTGACAACAGGCTGAGAGAGCTGGGGTTGTTCAGCCTGGAGAAGAGAAGGCTCCAGGGAGACCTTACAGCAACATTCAATTACTCAAAGAGGACCTACAAGAAGGCTGGAGATGGACTTTTGACAAGGGCATGAGTGGTAGAACAAGGAGTAATGGCTTTAAACTGGAAGAGGGCGGGTTTAGATTATGTATTAGGAAGAAATTCTTCACTGTCAGGGTGGTGAGGCACAGGAACAGGTGGCCCAGAGAAGCTGTGGACTCCAGGCTGGATGGGGCTTTGAGCAACATGGTCTAATGGGAGGTGTCCCTGCCCATAGCAGGGGGATTGGAGCTAGATGATCTGTAAGGTTCTTTCTAACTCAAGCCATGCTGTGATCTTCATTATCTGTTATAGTATTATTACAATTTGCCAACATCTGCATCATTGACGAGTCCAGAAATCTTAGCTGTTGGTCTGCAGCTGACAATGACACTCTCTTTGACTGGGACATCTGTGGGCATCCAGCTTCTTGAAGCAAGCAGGATGTCTCTGCAGCAGCAGCTGTGCCTCATTGCTGCAGTTGGGCCAGACCTGGGCAGTGTGACTGGGTGCTCAGGGCAATTTGTCCTCTCAAAGCCCCTATCATTCACCAGATACTGATACCCACATTTTCCTAAGGTTGCCTGGCTGACTCAGGAAGGCAAAATGTGACAACCATTTTCTTCTCTGTGTCTGTCCTGCTGGATATGATTTTGATAGGACAGGGGGTAACAGTTTTAAACTGAAAAAAGGTAGATTCAGACGGAATATAAGGAAGACATTTTTTGTGATGACGGTGGTGGAATACTGACACAAGTTGTCCAAAGAGGTGGTAGATGCCCCATCCCTGGAAACATTCAGGGCTAGGTTGGATGGGATTCTGAGCAACCTGATCTAGCTGAAGATTTCCCTGCCCATGGCAGCGAGGTTGGTCTAGACCGCCTTTAGAAGTCCCGTCCAACCCAAGCTATTCTATGATTCTTTTATTCTATGACTCTATTATTCCATTATTTTCTTTCAGTCTTACTTCCCAGGATATGGCATTGGGACCCTGGAGTCGAAAGTCTTACTATATTCTCTTGATTTGAAGAGCAGCATTCCTTCCTTCAGTAAATGAGAACATAACACTAAAACAACTAATTTAACTGAAAATATTTCACTTTCAGGATATTTTAACCCATATCAAATACTGAATAGTTTGCCCCCTGGAAAGGTGAATTTCTCACACCTTTATTGAGAATCAGAAAGAATGCTCAGAGGAGTTGCCTCTCCCTAGAATAGGCAAGGAAACCTTGGCGTGATAAAGATGAAATGCTGCTGGTGCAGTCCCAAAATCAGCCCCAGGACTGTCCTGGGCTCAGTGAGATTACACAATGCAATTGGATCATCCAGGTTGTTTGCTGTCTTGCTAAGTTTATGGTTGACAGTCATATTCAAACCCAAGCTCAGCAGTTTTCATCTTGCTAAGCTTTTGCTCGGTGTTGACACATTGTGTATTTTTGCTTCAGTTAATGGGTTATTTCAGTTGCACAGGGAGGATTAATTGTACCGTGATCATTTTGCAGTTAGTGTGTCATGGATATTAATCAATCTGAGTCTGGAAAAAGATGAGTATTGATCTGTGTTATTTGCTAGAAGTACACTGCCACATTTTTGCTTGAGAGCTCCCTTGCGAAATATAATTTGTTTGTGAAAGCCTGAAACAAAAATTTAGTCACGAGAAGAGCTAATTAAAATAATGGCTTGCTACTATTTTAATATTAATTCACTTTTCAGTCTTTCATATTGCTGCATGCCTTCCTGTGATGACTGTAGGCCCACAAAATTGGATAACGGAGTGGACTGGATGAGCATGTGGCCAAGCACAGTGCCTGAGAGCCCAGGGAAGAGACAGGTTACCACAGGCTGAGCACACATCTGTGCCTACATGGCAGAAGAGCATGGGACTTTGACATTGAATGAGTTTTCAGGGAGTAGGATGCAAATATCTGCATCCTCCATCCCCATAGCCCAAGGATCCACTCTCCCAGTCTACCATCAGGAAGTAGCTCCGGCTTCTCTCTTGAGCTCCTCTGTTGGGTGGAAGAGCCTAGTGGAGCTGCTGTGTAGCCCAGGGCCCTCTGCCCTCCTGCTGAGGCTCCCTGTGACCTTCCTGTGAGTGAAAGGGAGGCTTCTTGCACAAAAAACATGCTGATGATGTGACTGAGGCCACCAACTCTGATCGCAAAGGCGACAGTAGAGCTATGAGCTATTGGGAGCAGCTTTTGGGCAACATCAATCTGGACTGGATTTAAAAACAAATCTCTCTCAGTGGTTTTCTCTCCCTCCCTTTACATTCCTGATCTTTTTTTTTTTGGTTGTTGTTTTTTAAAATCTTAAACACTTTAGAGATTGTTTTCTGGTCTTTAGTTTTAGACAGATGAGCAACAGAGCTTTATAAGCTGATTGTGTTCAGATGTACATCTGCAGCAGTAATTGGGATACACAAGGACAAGGGATGGTGTCACTATAACATTTCGCAATCAACGTTGGAATGAAACCACAAATAGAAACCACATTCTGTTGTTAATTGTTTGATTTAAACCCATAAACCCTGTAAAACTCAAAGACATAAGAACAATAAAATCACATCATGCTGATGAAAGGCATGCAAGTTTTGGGACCAGATTCCTCTCCCCAGATTCACATCATCTCATGCACAGATCTTGTGAACCAAGTTAAGATGTAAAGTCTCCTTTTTCAGTCTCCTGCAAGCAGTGCTGTAGGGAGAAACTGGGATGTCGTGAATGGTTCAGGAATACAGGCACATCCTACCCCCTCTTCTTCCCTTTCTTTCCCTCTCCATTCTCTTTCACACCCCTTCTCCCACCAGCCACCTCCAGTGGTAGACCTTCCTATGATTCAGGCTTTTCCCTAAACCAGTGTGCTCTCCCAAAGAAGCAGCATTAAGGAGGTTTGCAGCTTGCCATGCAGCTTTGTTGTAGTTGCCTTAGAACTCAGTGGAAATTCAGGTCTAGTAGGAAAGTTATTGTATTAATTACAAAAAAAAAAAAAAAAAAAAGAAAGAGATAGTTTTGTACAGCTTCTTCCACAAATCCCAAACCTTGAAAACCTCTTAGCTTACTTTTCCAGTAAAACTTTTCAAATTTCAATCACAAACAAATATTCCCTATGATTGCCCATTCCAATAAAAAATTATATTCTTCCATATGAAAAAAAGTAATTGAAAGATTTCTGTCACCCCTAGCTAATAAATTGTCCTAGTTTTGATCTTTTTCTTTGGAGAGAAAAATAGATAATTCGCCTTTGGTTCAGCATAGTCTAAAGTTACCTGAGCATGGTCCTGCTTTTCCTGTTCTGACTATGATGGTGAAAACAAGAGGTTCTTCTCCCAGGCAGGAGTAATGCAGCACCATAGGAGCTGATATGTTTGTATGTTTTGCACTGAGACAGACTTTCTGTCAGTCATGGGTTAGGAAAAGGAGATGAATTTGCAGTGTTCTGCACAAAATAGGAGTAAAACTAGTCTCAAGTCTGAAACAGCCTTGACTAGGATTGATGAATCTGCTACAACAAGGATAAGACCATATACACTTGATCCAACCCTCATCTGAAACATTTTCTGGAGATCATGGTATTTACACACATAGATAGGCAGGACAGCATGGGGTAGTTACAGAATTTTATCATGTGAACATAGATTTGCATTCCATGGTAGGAAAGTGGAAAGATGGGTTCATAGCAACTCTAAATCGTCTGAAAGCCAAATTAGAAACAACCACACTGAAAACTTTGAAACCAAGCCTGGTAAGCTAAATAAACCTCCTATGTTTCTGAGTTTTCAGTTAAAAAGTGTATAAATAATGCCCACAACTTTCGTTATGTGGAATTTAGCCATTTGTATTCTGCTCAGGCCCCTGTTTCCCATTAAATTCTTTGTTTCCAAGCTTGTCCATTTTAATTTATCACCTCCTCTACTCCTCTCCAAAATCATATTCTGGTAGTTCACTTGCCTGGAAAAAATTCCTTGCTGCTTCTCTAGACCCGGATCTACTTCTGCTATGGCTTGGTGTTGGCAGAGGTGCTGCTGGGATTTAGTCATTTGTGGACAAACTGCAAAGCAGGCAGTATTGACTGAATGATGAATACCAATGTAAAGTGAATTGACATAGACAGGCTTTTATTGCCAAGAATAGTAGGAAACTGTTTTATTCCCTAATTTGCTGACAGCTCTGGCAGGTTAAAGAGCCAAGTGTCATATCAGACATTGTTGGTACATGGAGAGGTTGGTGAATACTTTTAGATTCAGCTAAAAAAAAAAGAGAAGGAAAAATGTAGGATAGATTGGTGTCACTTTTGCTGGAGTGGGATTTTGTCAGTAATATATTGTTATGAAAGGTTACGAGTTGTTTTCTATATGCTTTTACATTACTAAAATTCCTTTAGTGTGCAAGTGAGTGTTTCATTACGAGAAATAAATGAAAAGTAACCATCACACCATGGGAAAATGTATAGTAAACAGAAAGCTCATATTGTGATTTTGATATCATTTGTTTAAGGAAGAATATGCATATAGAAATAAATAGTAGTCAGAAAGAAAAGTATAGAAATGACAATCTTCTTCCACTTAACTCTTACTTCACAGGAAGAAAAGTATTATTTTTAGAGTACTATCAGCCTCCAAAAAAGGCTGTTATGCAAAAAATGGCAACATTGCATAGTGTCTTTTTAAGGTGTGAAAAAATACCCATATAAATCTGCATATAATAACATTTACCATCTTTTTCTGAATTACTCTTTTGGAGGACTACCCTTACATTTCCAGGTTTGTCACTGATATTTAGTGGATCTGAGAAACCTCTCCCTAAATTTTTCAGTCATCCCTTCTGAGTTTGTAGGATGAAAGTTCCTGAAAGATTTCCAATCAGCTCTGCTCTAAACTTGATTACTTAATTTTTGTAAATACATAAGGCTTATTTAAACACAATAATCAAATAGAAAGGAATAACAACAAGTTCAGGATTAATGCAGCTACCAGCATATATCTACATAGAGTTAGCTGCAAGTTCAGGGCTTGTGAAATGTACATCACTTTTTTTTTCTGAAGAAGTAGCCCAGAAGACAGAAGAAAGGAGCAAGGTGATACAGCAAATGTGAGACCTGTTTTAAAATTTCTTGAAACAAGCATATTGAATCAGGACAGAGCACAGTTCAAAAGAATTACCTTCTTTCCTTGATATTAAATTTAGAGTGTTGGTTGTCAGGCAGGCTTAATTTTACTCTGGAAATGATGGAAGCCCGTATTTTACTGGGTATTTCCCCGTGCTTTGCATTGGGTGGATGCCAGAATCAGTGCATGCCTGTGAGAGACTGGGCTCGTGCTTTTCAATAACTGAGCCACTGGCATCAAGCAGCTACACAGTCGTTCATCCAGCCGGGTTCTTTCAAGCTTCCACTTTTCAGAACCTGCACAACAATATTGAAAATTAAACCCAGTTAATAGAAAAAAATGTTAAATCAGTGGCCATAAAATTTAATGGGTTTATAGCAGTCTTAACACAGTAGGACTGAATTATCATGTTAATTTAATTTCCATTTCTAAATGAACCAGAAGGCACAATAAAGGTCAATTAACCGCTGTCTTCCTCGTCTTCTTTTATTCTTCTAGTGTCTCTTTTAAATCACCATCACCTCTAAAGCACTCAAACCTTTTCTGGAAGTTCATGTGTTTCTCTTAGAGACTCCATATAAATAGACTACAGCTAACAACACATCAGGTGCTTAAACACATGGATTGCTTTACCATGTTCTATCAATATCTGTAGATATCTCCATGTCAGAGCTAAATAAACATTGCAGAGAGGTTTATTTGCTGGTATTCATTGCTATGCCATTATTTCTGGACGAGTTTTGGGCTTTGGCAGATTATCATTAGATCCGATCTATGTCCTTAACAAGCAAATAGGGTGTGTACATCCTTCCCTTCCTGTTTCGTCTTCTCACAGAGTGCTCTCCATCACTGTTGGTGAAGCAGCTTCAAAGCCTTCCCTAAAATTAGAGTACGCCATGATGACCCTCCAAAATTCACAGCAGCTAGCCTAAGAGACTGCTTAGCACATTGCCTAGGCTCATCTCTTTATCATTGCTTTCCTCTGCAGTCGGTGATTTTATCCTACCTTACATCTGGAATGCAGGGTGTCCAGTTTCACCATGACAAGCTCATCTTGGTCATTATCCGTAGAAATAGAGGCTGGGCACTTTAACAGTAATTAATGCTCTAGGCTGCTTCAGAGGCACCCATGATTTCCATCGAGATGAGCATGTCAGCCATGTGGTTTATGGTATTTGGGATCACGTCACTTGCTAAATTTATTGGTGTGTTGTTTGTGTGTGCTCAGGAGGGGCTGTGGCGCCTGGGTACGGATGTCAGTAAACCGCAGGACAGCTGAAGCACAAATGGGAAGGTCTCTGCAATGTTGAAGCTGATGGGAATTCTCCCTGTTGATTTTAACAGGGCCAAGGTTATACTGGGGGTGTTTAACTTCCCAAGGTCACGCAGAGTCTTAGTGATCCGGATGGGGATGTAGTCAGATGTCTTGGATTGCACCTTAGCTACGCAGCAAATCTCCCCTCCCTTCTGAGGAGTCAAGTCTGCCCATGTCTTAAGGCTTCCTCTGGAATGTATTCCTTACATGTTCTTGATTATTTCCTTTCTTTGAAAGACTGTTTATAAAAAGACAAAATTATTTCCCTATTTCTCTTTCTGTGATGAAATGGGATCCAATGAATCATGATTAGAGCAACGTATGTATCAGAATGTTTTTATTTTTTATTTATTTGTAAAGGGTTTTTTGGGGTTTTTTTTAAAGTTTTTTTTTGCAGAGTGTCTGCTGTGGGACCTGGAGCAAGAAATGGAGAGGTAACTCCTGCCCTGTCAACTGGAGATGCAAGACCCTATCCCCTCCGGCAAGTGGGCACAGACCAGCTACATCTTGTATGTATTTAATAAATCTGCCCCAGGTCTTGCTAAGCAATGTGTGTTCTGCTGGGCTTTTAAAGGACATAGCAGGTGAGTAAGGTTATGTGTTGCTTGGGCATTGTTCAAAAATTCAGCATAGTTTCCTGAAAATTCAAACTTTTTCCTACTTTGGGAAACAAAATAAATCATGCCCAGTGGGTTTCTTACAGCAAAATGCAGGCTGCTGTTATGGCAATGTAAAAGAAGAGCAAAAATAAAGATAGAGAACTAAAGTTTAAAGAGGTTTCTGCAACTGTCGATTTCAAATGCAGAAGCCCCTTAGGCAAGTGTCAGGCGAAGCTGGTAGGAGGGAAACCAAGAATAGTCTGTAGAAATAACTCCAAAATGTCATTGAAAAATAGAAGGAATGAATCAATTATATAGAGCTTTTAAAGCCATCCATTAGAGAACAACAGTTCTTTGCTAAATGCTATAGGAGGAGGGAAAAGATCTGCGGAAGTTTATTCCTATTAAACCATAGTTTGTATTCTAAAAGACAGTAATGCTGTCTGTTGGCGTGTATAAATTCTTCAAGATGTATTTATAAATTGTTATTCTGCTGAAATAATTACAACCTGTATTGATGGTTTTCTAGGTAGGCTCATATTGGTGATTTTTTTTGCTTTTAACTTCCAGTGTGTCAGATCCAGACACACTGTTCTTGCCATTTGTTTGTGTGAAGGCTTGTGCTGGGCATGCCTTTGTGGCTATCACTTAGGTTTCAATTTGTAAAATCTTGTCACACATCTGGAAATGATAGCTTATGATCTGACACAAGCAATCCTGTGCCGCTCCTAACCATGAGCAGCCAGGTAGCCAAAGGGAATAACCCAAGGGCTGAACTCTGCACAGTGTGCTTAGCTCGATGGACAATTCTGAATAATAATCCTGTGAATATCAGACCTGTCCTGAAATTTCCTGAGCAGAAGAAAGACATTCGAGAAGTTATTTGGTCCATAGTTCTAAGTTTTCATTCAGAAGAAATGGCTGTGGAAGTGGATGAACTGAGTATGTCAATATGCTGGGAAAACAGGAAAAATGCACATTAAAAAATATGTGTAGTGAGGAAATCTTGGGTCCTGAAACTGGTGGGCATCATTTACCACCCTTGATCTCTATGTGTACCTCTTAATTCTAGACAAGAATCAGGGAAGTTAATATTTGGAGTTTGTGGATTTTAACCAGAACCGTGTACATCAAGATCTTCAAAGTGATTTTGGATGTGCCAGATTTGAGATATTTAATGTTTTATCCACCTTAAAAGCTGCCTATTCTCAGACCACCTGCTCCCCTTCCCCAGAAAAGGTCATATGTGTTGGATTTTTGTGGGAGGCAGATTACTGATGGGTTTTGTTCTGCACTTAAAAATAAACATCCTTTAGGTTTCTTTCCCCCTTTTTATATGAATATTTGTTAATTTATATGTACGACTGGAATGACTTCCTATGACTGATGTAATTTGTACTCCAGAACATACAGTATGAAAACCAGTATCTATTTCTCCTGTTCTTCAGACTGAAATGCCTATTGGATTAAGCTGGTGGTGGCTTGAGCTGCTTTTTGGGGGATAGATATTGTGTTTCAGCCAATTAAGAGAGAAATTTAGATATTGAATCATAGAATCATTGGATCAGTTAGGTTGGAAAAGACCATTAAGATCATTGAGTTCAACTGTTACGTTGTAAGAAATGCCGTGAAAAAATAATTTCCTTTGACCAGCTTGGCCACTGGAAGGAAACTGCCAGTAACACTATTTCTCTAAGAGGAATGTAACCTATGTGTGCATACATATTTGTTTCCTGCTGCATCTGCCAGGAAAGCAGGAGAAAGATGTTACTCATTACCTACTTGGAAACATCTGTCCATTTTCAGAGCATAGCTTTTACAAGGCATGATATTAAATATTACATTTACACATCCTGAAAAGATTTAGAAAGGGAACAAAACTGTTACAAACAGTGAAGGGAATGTGGTTAGGCTCAGCAGACAGAAATAAATGAACATGTTTTTACAGAGGAACACCCTGCAAAGCTGCTGCTGGAGAGCAGGGGAGCTGCTTCTCCGGCTTGGAGACAACCCCATTCAGGGTCTTCTGTCTCTCTCCGTGATGCCCTCCTCCTCTTTATCTCAGCCAGCCAGAGTACTGCCTATATGGCACGGCTGTTCTGGTCAGAAAAGGTACAAAAGAAGCCCAAGACCTCTGTTGCATATACACAAACCCACCTCCTTTTTTCCCTAGTGGTGTGCTTAGAGCCTGATGGGCTCGTTTGGAGCACTGAGACCTAGGCTGGTTGGCAGAAACTTCAAGAAAAGAATTATGATAAGATCTGAAGTTCAGCTACCAAATTTATCAATTACCTCAATTCTTATTGTTCCTTTAATAGTTGAGTGCTCTTCTATTTTCTGCTCCTTTAGTCGTGAAAGTGGAACTAAGTGTCCATTTTACAAGTCAATGTCGCAAGGCACTGAGGAGCAAGAAGTCTTACTATTGACTGAAAAACAGATGGTATAATATCATAATATACTTTTGCATAGGTAAGTGAGCCAGTTCAATGCATCTCTCCCTTGCCTCGCATCCTGTGTCTCTCCCTCACATCCCCTTCACAGACATAGAGAGGAGGGACACAGATGACATCTCTGGGGCTAATGGCCCTTCTTCTATTTATATTTCTCAATTGGGGATTGACTGATTACATTTTTATAGTCACTCGTCCTTTTCAACTCATAGAAGGATTTCTTTTTCCTCCTCCTCTTTTTTTTTTCCTTTTTTTTTTTTTCTTTTTTTTCGTTAAGGCTAACTGTCATTCCATCAAAAGCTTTTTCCTTTCAGGAAATCTTTAACAGGATTGCACACATTGTCTCTCTGTTGACTGTGCTGCTTTTATTGTTGTACAACTGCATTTGTCTGAGGGAGATGTTTATTGAATGCAGATACACATTACTCAAGCACCATGTTCATGCTATATTTTGACCATAGCATCTTGAAATCCACTAGGGCATGATTTGGTAGAAAAATTATGACTTCTTTATGAACTCTGGAAGTCCATGTGTTACTCAATGCATAGCTTAATTCTCCAGAGATTCCACATAGGTTTATACAATGCCAGAATCAGATGTCTTTTTTTAAGGTTTAAATTAGGCTATAAACCAGTGAGATCCTTTAAGATTATCTACACTAAACATGTTTGTAAGTCTACAAGTCTGTATCTAAGCAGCTTCTACTACAGTAAGTTACAGGAAACAGTTTCTAGGATTTTAATGTTTATTCAATGCATCCAAATATTTTGTGGGGGAATTAAATAAATGTCAGTAATCTTTGCAATTCATAAGTTAACAACATATTATTATTGCAAGAATGTTTTAATGTACTTGTTTAACTACAAATGCAAATATTCTTAAAATCAGTATTCGACAAATTTTGAGTGGAATTAGTCCTAAATCTCTAATGTGTTATAGTGAAATATAAGTCTATTTAATTTAGCTGAAGCTTTAAATTAACAAAATTATGCAAAGTCAACTTGCTTGAATAGGTGGAGCAGACAAGGCAGTAGGGTGGCGTTGTATGTAATGGAGGGGCTGGAATATATGGAGCTCACAATTGGCAGTGGAGCACTTGAGAGCTGTTGCGGTGGCCCAGCCCACTTTGGGGCTGAGTGACATTCAGTGGGTGGACTTTCCAGCCCAAGAGTCCGACCCCGAAGGCGGGGTCGACGATTGAGGCTCCTTCCCACTGGGTGTCACCCCACCGCAACTCCACCCCTCTTTCCAGAACCCTCTTTGTTCTCCTTACGCCCATTGGTTTACCCCTTTATGTATATTTATAACCCCTTGTTGAATATTCAATTGACTCTGGAAAGTTCTGTTAAGTTCGGTTTACCATTGGTTCGTTTGAATCTGTTCCTCCCCTATACCTCTGTTATTGGTTCCTGTCAAACCCCTGTCATTTCCCTATTGGTTTATCCCTTTGTCTCCTCCCTGCACTGCCCCGGCTTAAAAGGGACGTGCAACGGTCGTTCCCCGACTCTCTCGTCGGACTGCCTACCCTTCCAGACCTCCCTGTTCCACACCCTCTACAAATAAACTGGGATTGAAGGCACCGAGGAGTCCCTCCTTCTTCTTTGCCCTCGCCTGGTTGCTAAGCGACCAACTTTCTGCAGCCTGCTCAACCGTGAGCCTGCCACAGGTGGCTTACAGCTGGCTCCTTTGACCGCATTGAGTGGCCCATAGGCCGGAGCCTTTGTAGCCGTCGCCTGTCTGGCCACCGGACGGCCAGAGCGGAACAAGCGACCGCGCTACAGAGAGCCTCTGGGTAAGGATTAAGGGACAAAAAACTATGCAGATGTTATCATTGGAGCCTGCTATAGACCTCCCAGGCAAGATGATCATGCTGATGATTTATTCTTCAAGGAACTAAGGGACACTTCCAAGTCAACTGCCCTTGTCCTTTATGGGGGACTTCAACTACCTGGAAATTAACTGGGAGAATCACACAGCTGTAAGAAACAGGTCCAAGAGATTCCTAAAACATCTGGATGATAACTTCATGGCACAAGTCCTAAGAGAGCAGACTCAGAAAGATGCCCTCCTTGATCTGCTGCTTGTCAACAGAGTGGATCTCGTGAGCGATGTGACTGGCGCCATCTTAGCCAAAACAACCACAAAGTGATCGAGTTTAAAATCTTTGTTGACAGGAGGAAAAGTGCAGCAAAACCTCAACTCTGGACATGAGGAGAGCAGATGTCAGGCTTCTCAGGGAACTCTTTAGAAAAGTCCCCTGGGAAATGTTTTTGGATGTACTGGGGTCCATTACTCTGATCTCTTTTTAAGCACCACCTCCTAATGGCACAAAAATGGGCAATTCCAAAATGTCAGAAGTCAAGCAAATAAGGCAGAAAGCTGGCTTGGCTGAACAGGAATCTTTTTTGGGTTTAAGGCAAAAAAAGGAAGGTATATGCCCAGTGGAAACAAGGTCAGGTCATCTGGGAAGAATGCAGAGATGCAGCTTGTCACTGTAGGGAGAAAATTCATTCAACCAAACGTCAATTGGAGTTGAAGCTGGCCAGAAATATAGGGGACAAGCAGAAGTTATTTAAAATATATTAATGGCAAATAACCTCAACCTGTTACAGGATGAGGATGGGCACCTCACAAACAGGGACCTGGACAAGTCAGAGGTGTTTAAGGCATTCTTTGTCTCTGTCTTCAACACGGATGATAGACTAAGAAGGTCCCAGTGTCCTGAGCTGGAGGACCATGTCTATGAGGATAATAAACTCTCAGTTGACCCTGAACTTGTGTGGGATTTGCTGTTCCAGCTGGATTCCTGTAAGTCTGTGGGTCCTAGTAGGATTAATCCAAGAATACTCAAAAAGCTGACAGACATCATTGTGAGACCTCTCTCAGTGATTTTTGAATGATCTTGGCAATCTGGAGAGGTCCCAGCTGACTGGATACTGCCTAATGTTGTCCCAGTTTTCAGGAAGGGCAAGAAAAATGACCCTGTAACTGGCTCCTGCATTGGGCACAAAGGATTATAGTGAACGGGGTGACATCAGGCTGGTGACCGCTCACCAATGGGGTTTCATAGGGCCAATTCTCTTCAACATCTTCTTAAGTGACTTGGATGCAGGACTTGAAGGCGTACTAAGTAAGTTTGACACTGATACTAAACTGGAAGGGGCTGTTGACTCCCTTGAAAGCAGAGAGGCCCTGAAGAAAGACCTAGGCAAGTTAGAGGGCTGGGCAATCACCAACTGTATGAAGTTTAACAAAGGCAAGTGCCAGATTCTGCACCTGGGATGGGGCAACCTTGGATGTACAGACTGGGGAACGAGAGGCTGGAGAGCAGCACCACAGAAAGGGACCTGGGAGTCCTGGTTGATGGCAAGCTGAATATGAGTCAGCAGTGCCCTGGCAGCCAGGAGGGCCAATCCTGTCCTGGGGCACATCAGGCACAGCATCACCAGCTGGGCAAGGGAGGGGATTGTCCTGCTCTGCTCTGCGGTGGGGCAGCCTCACCCTGAGTATTGTGTGAAGTTTTGGGCACAACAATATAAAAAAGACATTAAGCTATTAGAGAGTGTTCAAAGGAGGGCCAAGAGGATGGTGAAGGGTTTGGAGGGGGAGCTCCCCATTAGTTCCTCATCTGCCTGTGAATTCTGTAGCAGTCTGCTGATTTTTTGTACACATATTGGGTTTTTTTAAGTTTGGATTTTGTCTGAGAGAATTTGTGGCTCCCCACTTATGATTTTCTTCAGACATTTAATGAAGACATACTAAATGTTTTGTTAATAGTGTTGTTCCCATTTTAGATGGATTCAGGTATGTGATAACATTCTAGATGGCTACACTGCTTCCTTTTCCAGTTTCCATGCTGTGTTTATTACAGCAGTTTCCTATCCACCATGGTATCTGGGTATTATTTAGATACTGAAATTTAATATGAGGCCAAAAACATACCAGGCAGCCTGATTCTTTTCTTTTTCACCTTTCAACAAATAGGATCCTTGCAGTAAGAAATGTACAACTGGGAAAGTCATATTTAAGGGATCTCACTCTGCAGCCCAAAGCTGAGCAGATATAGACCTTGTGAAATCTCAGCTGAAATCTGTTCTAAAGATGAGGCCGTTATATACAACTGCCCTGATTTCACATCCCGTGAATTAATGCCTGTGAGTCAGTAAGAGAAACATCTCAGTATATTCCAGCTACCATACTGACACAAGGAAACACCTGGGTATTATATTAGGTGATCTAGAAATAGCAAATCTGGACAGATGTGGTAAAAGTGGTTGAGGCAAAGTAGTTTCTAAGATGCTTGTTTATATGGTATTCAGTAACAGTATCCAAAGAGATTTTCACCCTGAAAATTCTGAGGATGCCTTAGAGATGACATACAGTCCTGTAAATCCACGCGTCCTGTTTTTGGGTCACGTCATCTCTGGGATAAGGCTTGAGATCTTTTTCCTTCCTTATACTCTATTTCCACGGAGGTTTTTTTTAATAGAACAGGGACTGTGCTGATGAGTCTGTCTGATTTCCAAAAGCCTTTGAGATACATAAAAGTAGTGATGGCCCTTTTTATTCAGAACCTGATCTCTCCTGAGCAGCATCCCTGAGAAATAGGGTGGAGACTGGTCTCCTGAATTCAGTTACTAAGGAGTTTCAACCACTACCTGCAGAGAACTATGCTGCACCTTACTAAAGAGACCTTGTGAATGAAACTATAGATTTTATTTTGAGGTGAGGTATGGACCATGAGCACCAAGCCTAGGAGATTCTGAAATTCTGCTTTCCTCTTAAGGCCAACAGGAGTTTTACGCTGCAGATCAGTCCTCAATTTTTCCAATCAATCACTTGTGTGTCTGATGAAAAATTCTTCTGTAATAAGATGCAATAAAAAGACCATGTGTATTTTTACTGTACAAGCAGTGATCCTGTTCTATGGAATTCCATTGGTCCTATGGCTCCACAGAACTGAAGAGGTAAAATAATTTTGCTCAGAAAAGGTGCAGGGTAAACTGAGGTTGTTATATGAAAACAGCCATGTTAATTTTACCTTTGAAGAAAACACACAGAAAAAAATCAATGGTTGCCAGGAACCATAACAGAGGGTTGCAAAAAAATGCATCGGAAAAGCCCCTGAAGCAGCTAAATCAGAACAGAAAAACACAGTCAAAATATTTGTTTCTCCTCTCAAAAAAAAAAAATCTTTTACAAATTGAAGCTGTTCTCTCTTATCTTCCAATCTAACAGGATCATGATTTAAAAACTATTTTTGTATCAATTAATACTATGTGGTTGTTAGATACACCTTGTTCCTCATAGAGGCAGTTGCTCTTTTTTTTTCTAGTGCAAATTGCATCATAAGGTAGCTAATGTTAGGCACTGCACCTGGGTAATGACTTGATAAATTATTTGACTCAGTGGTTGCTGACCTTGAGTTTACAATGTGATTTCACCAAAAACCTGCATAAAAACCTAATGGAGATAGACATGGACTTTTTCTAAATATAGCAGCAACTTAGAGAACAGGAAAAAAAAAATACAAAAGTTAACAAGCACAGTTCCTTAGTTTCTCATTGACTCTAAGACACCCAGTTGTGACAAGCTTCTGCTGCTGTCATTGACAACTGGTTTAACATATTGGATTATTTTAAAGTACTAGTCTGAGTAGGTACATTGATAATAGGATTGCAGTATGGGCCAAAACATGAAATGTGTACCTTATACTTCTGGTACCTATCTTATATTTCTGGTATTGCATATTAAATAGTTTAATAAAGCTGTGACCTGTTGCTTTTGGGCTGGTATGTAGACTTAGAGCACACACGATTTGTATGCCAGCTCTTTTGTTCTTACATTTTGAGGGCCTGATTCCTCCTCCCCACCTTTGTTACTGAAGGCAAAAGAAAGAAAAGTATAAGAATGTCTGAAGTACTATACGAAAGACATTTGAGAGAGCTGCCTTTTTGGTGTGATTGGTCATTAATATGGACATTGCCAGGCATTTGGGGTTAACTCTGTAGAGGCTTCCTATAACTTGGCTGCTCTTGCAGTGAAGCCATCTGTCTATTTTTTGAATGTTTTGTGGATTCCATGAGACAGCATATAAAGTTTCTGAGCACTGAAAGGGGAAGAGGAGCTGTGCAGAGTGTCCATGGTTTTGAATCTGTCCCCATAGTCATGACGGCAATCAGAGCTGGTTATAATGAACCTCATCCTTGAAGGTCCTGCACTGCATTACCACAAAATAAAATTTAGTGAATCACCTACACGGGCCCTAGTCTGAAACTGGCTTTCCTCCATCGAGGAGGGGTGCAGGGAAAGTGAGACTTCTGGGGACAGCTTCCTGCAGAATCTTCAGGTCCAGCCCTGCAAGTGACTGAGACCAGTTTCTGCAGTGTCTAAAGGAAGGGAGGGAGAATCATAGAGACATAGAATGCCTTGGGTTGGAAGGGACCTTAAAGATCATCTAGTTCCAATCCACCAGTGAGGAACAGGGATACCTTCCACTAGACCAGGTTGCTCAGAGCCCCATCCAGCCTGGCCTTGAACACTTACAGGGATGGGGCATCCACAGTTTCTCTGGATAGCCTCTTCCAGTGCCTCACCAATTTCTCCTCAACAATTAGGAATTTCTTCCTAACATGTCATCTAAGCCTACACTCTTTCAGTTTGAAACCATTCGTCATTGCCCTGTCACTACATGCTCTTGTAAAAAGTTCCCCTCCATCTTTCTTGTAGGCTCCCTTCAAGTACTGGAAGGCCACAACAAGGTCACCTCAAAACCTTCTCTTCTCCAGGCTGAACAATCCCAATTCTGTCAGTCTTTCCTCTCAGGAGAGGTGATCCATCCCTGATCATCTTGGTGGCCTCCTCTGGACCTGCTCCAACAGGTTGCTGTGCTGGGTACCCCAGAGCTGGATGCAGTGTTCCAGGTGGGGTCTCACCAGAGCAGAGCAGAGGGGCAGAATCCCCTCCCTCGCCCTGCTGCCCACGCTGCTTTTGATGCAGTCCAGGACTCGTTTGCCTTTCTGGGGTGCAAGTGCAGATTTCTGGATCATGTCCAGCCTCTCACCCACCAGCACCCCCAAGTTCTTCTCAGCATGGTTGCTCTTAATCTGTTCATCTCCAGCCTGTGTTGATACCACAAGCTCAACCCCAACCCAGGTGCAGCACCTTGCACTTGGTCTTGTTAAACCTCATGAGATTCTCATGGGCTCTCTTCTCAAGCTTGTCCAGGTCCCTCTGGATGGCATCCCCTTGCTTCAGGTGTGTCAGCCACACCACTCAGCTTGGTGTCACCTGCAAATTTGCTGAGGCTGCACTCGATCCCTTCTTCTGCGTAATTAATGAAGATAATAAATAACACTGTTTCCAGTATGAACCCCAAACAGATACCAGTTGTCACTGATGTCCATTGAACTTTGAGCTGTTGACCACTACCCTTTGTATGCGACTGTCCCACCATTTCCCCAACCACCTAGCAGTCCACTCATCAGATCCATGTCTCTCCAGTTTAGAGAGAGGGATGTTGTGGAGACGATGTCAAAGGCTTTACAGAAGTCCAGATAAATGACACCTGTAGCCCTTCCCATGTCCACTGATATAATTACTCCATCATAGAAGGCCACTAGGTTGGTCAGGCAGGACTTGCCCTTGGTGAAGCCATGCTGGGTGTCCTGAATCACCTCCCCGTCCTCCATTTACCTTAGCATAGCTTCTAGGAGGATCTGTCCTGTGATCTTCCCAGGCACAGAGGTGAAGCTGACAGGTTGGTAGTTTCCAGAGTCCTCCTTTCTACCTTTTTAAAGATGAGTACAGTGTTTTCATTTTTCCAGTAAACTGGCAATTCTCTTGCTTGCCATGACTTTTCAATTATCATAGCGACTTGGCAACTACATCAGCCAATTCCTTCAGGGCTCTGGGGTGCCTCTCATCAGGTCCCATAGGCTTATGTAGGTTCATGTTCCTCAGGTGGTCATGAACCTGATCTTTATGTACAGTGGGAAGCACTTTGCCTCCGTAGTTCCCATCTTGCTGTCCATCCACTTGAGAGGTGTGAGAAGACTGGGGCTTCCTCATCTGTTGCTACCAGTTTTTGAGTGTTATTTATTGGGGAGTACACCTTCTTTGACCTTCCTTTTCTGATTAACATACCTGTATAAAGCCCTTCTAGTTATTCTTCGTGTCCCTTGCGAGGTTCAGTTCCAGCTTCAAGGAAGGGAAGACCGTGATAGAACTGAAGAAGGGGGGAGCTGAGGATTGAGGTCAGCCCAGCCCCCATGTAAATTCAGGGAACTAATTAATCACGTATGACAATTCCACATGAGATGGCAATAACTTACATTCAAATTTTAAACTCGGCAAATTGTATTAGGTGGAGTTGTGGCAGGTTTGGATCCATGGGGATTCAAACATCTACAGCTGGTTTATTTCTTAGGACTGCTAAATACAAAAATGGTTTTTCTTTTTAGGGGGTTTTTAAAACCCCCTAAATGGTTTTTCTTTTTAGGGGTTGCATGTTGTGGAACCATCATCCCATGAATATTTTTCTGCCAAAAATGAGATAGATTTCTTTCAAAGGCATGAGTCTCCCATAAACATGTTGTAAGACTGTAGAAGTGTGGAATTTTAATCCTGATTATAAACCTCACAGTTTAGAACTTCATATGATTCCTTTCTAAGTAAAATAATTTCCAAATGCCTGTCATCTCTCAACCTACTTAGTAACAGTGGGATCTACGTCACTGAATCAGGGCAAATGCTGACACATTCATGGATGTGGAATCTGAGTCTTCCTCCCATCATTGAAATTGACATGCCTGCTGGAAGGCTAAGGAGATTTGCTTAGCCACTAGAGAGTAAAATCTAGCCTGTTTCTTGATTTTTGGTTAAGAGGAATTTAAATTCTGCAAGTTTTGCTGGTTTTATAAAAACTTGAAACTCAGGCAAATGTAAAAATCTACTCTAAGACTCTAAGACACTGCCAGCTCCTGCTGGATGCACATCAGCAACTGAACTCCAATAAGAATGACCAATCAGTGACAAAATTGGAAACAACCACAAGAAATTTGAAATTTAAAAAAATTCATTAATGTAACTCCAAGTCCAGTCTTGCACTGGCTTGTGACTGTTATTGTACAGAATGGTTTTAAGGTCTATTAAATTAGAATAAGTCACTACAGATTAAAAAGANTATATATATATATATTCTTAGTATAGGCATAATAATATTCTTAGAGTATGTGTATGGTCGGCACCAGTAGTAGTTACACTTTTATTTGTTCCTCAGGTAAATAATGTGTCATTCCTTAAATATCCTCAGGTCTCTCCCAAATAAAGATAGCTATCTGTTCTTACATTGAAAGCATATTTTTTAATTAAGAGTTCTAATTTTTCTAATTTTGATGGACATTGCAGCTACATTTTTACATGGCAATTGTTCACGGCCTGGGCGCACCAGCCCTGCTCAGACAGATTCATAACACCTGAGAGATATAATTTCATTGACAGCCCTATCAAACTTCCTGACTATCAAGCTTTTGAGATCTGATTTATAGATGGCAAATGTAAAATAAAAAAAACCAATAAACCAACACTCACACTCAATAATCCTCTGCACTTCTTTACTTCTTTACAAAAGCTCGGAATTCATTATTGAAGTTAATGAATTATAGCTCACAGCATCATAATGGAAAATATTATTCATCATATCTTACACCTGAAGAAACAGGTGGGGAGAGAATTTAAGACAGATCCATAGAAGGATGATCCTTCTCCAGACTTTCAGCATTGCCCTTCTTTCAATCTTAAATGGGTTTTTATCTACTTCTACCCACTAAAGTGAGAATAGAAAGAAGGTTTATTTTGTTATCACTTTACAACACATCATAAGGAAGCAAGGGGACCCAGCCAACATAAAGCATCTACTGACATCTAATTGTTTGTTTGTGGTACTGCTCTTCATTGGCAGAACAGGGATTGACTTGGTGCTGTCAGGGCCAGCAGCTCTTTTAAAGCTCTACAGGCTTTGAAGTGCAACTAGGCTGAATATGACTAAATAGAGCAGATTTGACTCTTTGTGGATGGGTGTGTGATAGTGCAGGAGAAGGATTTTCTAATGGTGTGGGCCCTCAGCAAAGCAGTTGGTGCATCATCAAACCAGAGCATGTTCAGGGGTCTCCGATTGCCCTGGCTTTCCCCTCAGCTAGACTTCAATTTTGGGTTAAAAGCAGAATCTGCATCACTTTTGAAAATTCTTCAGCGGACTTTGAACTTGATTGGGTCTTGTCTGATTGCAGTCACCTCTCTGTAGTTCCCCAATAATTCACAAAGTGAATTAGTTGTGGCCTTCAGTCCTTCTTCCCATCAGTGGGCCAAGGGAGGGAGCTGGAGTCCATTTTAAGCTCTGAGATGACACCTGAGTCCTGCAGCCAGCTTAGAGACATGCTCCAAGGGCAAACATGTCACAATGCCCTTCCATTCACTTCACAGTTCCCTTTTTCCTCGAAAACAACTGATCTGTGAGCAGGAAAACCATTTACTCAAAAATAAAGAGTAAAATGTTTTTCCTCTTCGATAATGTTCCCTGTTCTTTCAGTAGGTATTATGTTCCGTAATGTGCTGTGTGTGCACCCATTTTGTCATCGCTTTGGGTCATCCTTGCTCACAATTGGTTATTTACTCAGGGGCTTTTGAAATTATTGAGTTGACACATCTGTCAGACAGCAAAAGCAGAAATGCTAAAAGGTCACTTGGAGAGAAACCAGCTGCTTCAGACAAACCTTTCTGCCTTCAAATAGCACAATCATTATAGTCTAACAGATGGGGCCTCTGCTTTCATTTCTGCTTTTCTCCTTCACTTCAGGTATTTAGATATACTACCTCATTGGCAGGTCAACACAGGCCTTCTAGTAATTACCTACACAATAGGCAGCTCTCCGCTTAAGAGAAAACAGTTCCATTTTCTGTCTGCAAATGGGGAACCTGTTTCCTCACAGATATGAGTTACATATCTGGTTGGCCACAAACTTTCCTATTAAGAGATTAATTTGGACACCAGTCGTTACACTATGAAGCATGCATTTAGTACTGATCTAACACTTCGGAGAGCCTGGAGGCTTTTGGCAAAGATGGTGATAAGTAGAAGTGAGTGAATAATTCTTAACAAGTAATTTAGTCAACAAATTTGGACTCCCTCCCTGTTTGGTGAACATTAACCAACGTGATTTCCTCTGATTTATTCAATATCCGTGTTTTTGAAAAAGCATCCATTCAGATGTTTTACATTGCAGCCGGTGAGTGATGACAATTCCGAATCGTGCTGTTGGGCTGCTCTGAGCTGTAAATCATGTGATACTGTTTCTGTGCTGTGACTGGGCACAGCAGAGGGATTGCTTCTGACATAATCACTCTCCTGTTTAAAACTTCTCTTTCAGGAGAAAATCTGTCAAAATCTTGATTGCTCATCAAGCATGGAAAAGGAACAATGGGAAGCTGCAGAAGTATTCAGGTGAATGGAAAAGAAAGGCCATCACCAGGTTTCTTTAATAAAAGATCCTTTCAGAAACATCATGCGCATATACACAATTTCTTGGACAAAAAAGTCTGATTTTTGACAGGAAAAAACCGCCAGAAAATCAAAAGTGTTAAAGTGGCAGTCATTGTTTCAAAGAATCCAATTAGATTTCAAATCAAATCAATATCCAAGATGATAGTTATGTATTTTGACAGAGAACACACATTTGAACTGTGTGAAAATTCTTGATTCTCAATAGACATAGTGGAACATTTTGTTTAATAAAATTCATGCACTGTGAGCAATAACAGAAAACTGAAAACTGTGCTTTTGGAAGGTTGGTGCTATATAAATTAAGCAGTATTGGAAACAGTGCTTTCAAAGTAAATATGTGTCCATTATGGAGCTTTTAAAACCAAATGGCACCAGGACACAGAAATTTCAAAACAACTGAACCCATTGTAAATTTGCTATTCTTTGGAAAGATGGAAGGAGGTAAAAGAAGGTCTTTACTCTGTGGTACTGACCAGCTGGCATAAAGAAAGAATGAACAATTCAGAAAGCATCTTTCGGTTTCGGTGTTGGTTGGTTATAGTGACTCACTTCACTTATTTTCAGGTAACTCATCCTCTAGGTAGGACAGACTAACCCTCAAGTTTTGGTTAATAAATTTGAAGAATATTGCAAACTGTATGAAAATGAATTACAGGAAGGAAATATTTTAATCACAAGGACTGTGATGTAACAGCTCATAAAATTCTCTATAACGTCAAATCTAAAAAAAACAAATCTTGCAGTCTTTAAAAGCCATCTGGTAAGAAAAAGGACCACAACTGCACTCCAAGACAAGACATTTAGGAAACAGTAATATCTAACATCTGAACTGGCAAAAAAGCAGAAACATCTCAGTCCAGGATGAAGTGTGGGAAAGGGAAGACAGTGCCTCCCAGTAGGCTTGTGTAATACTAAGCGATGCAAAAAAAGAGTCATCATATGTGAAGATCTGCAAAACTCAGAAACCTAAGCAGCAAAAATTCCTGAGAAACTACTGTGCGTCCTGTTTCATCTGCCCTAAACCAGGAGAATCTCTGCAATAGAAATAGGTCCAGAATAGGGTATTCTAAGTTTGTTCAGATCCACGTGAAGTCTTGACAGAGACTGAGTGATTTCTCTAGAAAGCAAAGGCTGTTAGTACAGGGAGGTCAAGATCTGCAGTCCAGACTCTTGTTCCACAAATTGAGGAACTTGCAGGTCTAGAAGTGCCAGGATTTCACTGCCTACAGTGGTACCGAAAAATATATTTGCATGAATACACAAAAGTTGTTCAGGGACTGAAAGATCCGAGATAGAGCCAGTACTTGTCCCAAATGATTAGTGACACTGAGGAAGTTGTCAAGGCTTGGAACTTATGCCAAAAACACAGGCCAAGTCAAGCAAGAGACTCCATGTTGGCACAGGAAAAATGATTCTCCTGGAGCAAAGTATGCACAGAATTGTTTAGAATGATTGGAAAACATTATGTACTTGTCCTAGACTATTATTCTCATGTCAGTAGAATAGCTTTACTAGAAGATACTAGAGCTAAACTGTGATTATGGTTGTCAAATATGTTTACACTAGACATGGAATACCTGGCATAGGGATGCTTGGCAAAGAAGAACAGCTTAGTTGGCACAAGTGCTGGCTGCTAGTGGTGAGTTTGGGGTTTAGGTATGTAATCCCTTGTCTTTTAGTTACACCAGTCCAATGGGCAGGTTGAAAACAGTGTCAGTGTAATAGATTTGCTCTTAAAAATAGATTGTGAAGTCTGACTCTAATCCATAGTGAGGATAAACTGGTAAATTGCTGCATGAAAATGATGCTGATTTTAGCTCTGAGCAGAACTGAGGGTTGAAATTAGCAGTGGTAGCCTCAGAATTATCAGCCTGATGACACTGTCATCAGTGAGATACATACTCCCACCACTTTACAGCTTGCAAAGTAAGGGACAGTGACTTAACTATTTTTTTTTTCTCAGAGAAGATGTTACGTGATAATTACATAATATTCCTGGCAGGTTAAAAGAGAAAAGCACAAGGATATTTTATTTTCAAAAAACAGCAGACTGTGTGGTAGCTGCTGCTATTAGGAAAGTGGCAGAGTGCTGTATGTGGCAGTGAGAGCCCTTCTTCCTGTGCAGGTACTTTTTTGAAGGATGACTTCTTGCACCAGAACAGAGACAAGCACCTAAAATAACATCATGATGGTTCCTGTGTGTGCATCTTTAAGTCTCAGGGTTGTGCTCAGGCCTGCAGATCCTTTTGTATTCAAGTTGTATCAGGTTTATGCAAGTCACTGAAAGTCATTACCAGCCTAAGGTTGTTTTATGTCCAATGTGAGATGAATTGGTTGTGCTTGACAGCTGGGGTAGAGCTTAGATGCTTAGATGCAGAACATATTGCCATCAGGTCTCTTTCACAGTACACAGCAGAGATTCTCCTTTTTTTTTTTTTCAATTCCCTTCTTACCATCAAATATTCTGTAAGAGTTGCTAGGAGCTGGATTGGCAGCGTTCAGCCTCAAAATGATTTCCTGTGCTGCTTAGGAGTCCCTGGTCAGGGGTAAGCCTGTGAGATCTGATAAAAGCGGGTTGAGATGCTTTGAGGAACAGTGGCAACCTGAAATCACTAAAAACCTGAGGTTAAGGAATTTACACTAAAGGGAGCAGAGGGTAGTTTGAGTTAACATATTTCATGTCAGCTCCAGCTAGTCTCTTTAAAAAATTCTTAAAATTTGTACCTCCTGAATCCTATGTATTTCGGGATCTGAAGAGGTAACATTATTATCATCCATCATTAAATCCGCTGACTGTCAAACTTATCACCTTGACACTTTAATGATCCTTAAGATGTCCTTGTAAAAGCTAGGTACCATGGCAACCACTCAAACACAGGGCCTTGGCATTGCTGAACTTCTCTTAATAAATCAGGCATAATTGGCATCTATGTATTATAATAAATTAAAAGTTATTCAACTGGAATGATTTTATATTGTACAATATTAAGTCATTAAGTTTGCTGTTCTGATGTCTCCTTTGCGATATAATTCCTCTGTGTGCTTTCTAACACAGATTTTATCTTCTCCCCACAGGATATAACTGGGGGGATTTGAAGGTGCAGCAAATCAGTGTGTGGTTTGTCACCCCCAGCAATGTGGGTTTAAACCAGAACCCCATTGAAATTACTTGCTCCCAAGGGCCAAAGTAATTAGATTAAGCAGGTGAAAATTACCCATACATACACTCAGGACACTGCATGATCCTTCTGCAGTGATTTGTCCTTCTTCCCCTTGTCTTCTGCTTTGTCCTCCTGCTCAGCCTGCAGACCTGCACAGCACCTGGGGTGAATTGCCATGGCAAAGGTGGGGTGTAGCCCCCAAGAAGCACCTGGGCAAGGTGAGAGGGGATGTGCCATCCCTGTGATGCCAATGTTCCAGGGTCACTCAGCTCTGTGCCTGCTCCATCTTGACTCTGCCCTGTCCTGACTGTCTGAGGTCACCTATTGGAAACGATCTGATTAAGAATTACAAATCCTAGAAGATAGGAACATGTGGTCCCTGTAAAGCAGAGAGTATACAAAGAATATCGCCATATATCCAGGTTCTTCCTGTCTATTTTGTCCTCTATGGCAGCACCAGCTACAGACAAGAGGGTTCGAATTCATAGCCTTTGTGTTGCAAAGGTCATCACGCTGTCTGTGTAGCACTTTCTGGAATCAGACTGCTTGAACGGAATAACAAATGTTGGGTGGAAAACTTGAAAGCATATTAAAAGTATTCCCATGACAGAATGAATAGGGCTAGTTGTTAAATGTTGTCTCCTTCCTTTCTTTAAAGATCTTTTATTTTATTGATTTTCTGAACGGGTCCTTCATGTCACAGAGTTATAAAGTATTTCAAAAATTAATTATTTTGCCCATAGGATGACTACAGTGGGAGCCATGTGAAATTTCCATTTGTTTTCTGCAGATTTTGATTTTTAAATGTCTGGATTTTAAAGCGTAAATCTATTCTGTTAATGAGACTGGGAAACAGAAAAAGAGGATTTTTCATTGTACTGTATCACATTGTCCAGCTACAGAAAAAGACCAGGAGAATGAATTCACAGGGATAATACCAGACACATTGGTGGGAAATGGGAACGCAGAGATCTCTCAGGTTCTCACTTAAGTCACTGTGAGCTCTGGCTGGACTGAGGTCTGCCTGAAAGCTTACTTGTTACCTTGCCTGAGCAGATTTTGTGACTCGGTACTGATTTGTGTGCCATGTTCAGTTTTCTCTTGATGCCACAGTGGTGGCTTTCTGACCTTCCTCCGATTTGATACTGAAAATCAATAAAGTCAGAAGAACTGGTCCTTTAGAGATGTTTGTTCATCTGTTAATTAGCAGGGAAATCATGTGTGAGTGCTCTTTTTGTGGGCACAAGATCTCTTTGCACACAGTGTGTACACAGGGTGGCACACTGACAGTAGCACGTTTCTGGATAGGTCTGCATTACACATGCCTAAGAAGTTCTCAACACAGCAGAGTATTTGTGAATATACTTACTTTGAAACCTGTTTCAATATTTCACTGATAGAAAAAAACTGCTAATACTTATGCAGGTGTTTATCTGGACTGCTGAGCTAATTAAGACTGGTCATCCAGACAGTGAAGCTAAGTCAAAACATAAACATCTATTGATGTGTCATTGTGATTTTAACTATTATCCTGATTGCCCTTCATGGTCAGTTGTTTCTTAGGCTTTCCAACTGTGTTTTATATTCAGGTATAAGCTCTCAAGGACAAAGAGAGGGTCTGAGCTTTTGGTGACAAACAGCTCTAGCACACTTGAAGATGCTCAAAAAGAATGTTAATCATTAAAGGGATGTTAATAGTTCCCTTCTTTCACTACTACTGCACAGTTGTATCAGACAGTACAACAATTGAGAGCAATAAAATAAAAATCTATCCTAGATCACAATAACACTATCAATACACAGATATTTTACAGTGAAAAGGTTATTGTTGAAATATGTTGTTTATCAACACTTCTATTTTAAAAATCTTCTTATTAATATAGGATCAAAATATAAGGAAAATTTAATTTAGTTACTGAAATTTGTTTTAAACTGAGACCCAATTTTCGATGTCTTCAATTTCTCAAAAAACTGATTTATTGCCTCAAATTCAAAAGGTCACAGAACTGAAAAAATAGTATTTTAATTTCCTTAGTCTTATATAAACTTTTACTAAAACTATTTTGGATACTGATACACAAACACTAATGCTTGCCTACAGAGAAATAATAAGATCCCAAAGGAAAATGCAATGCTACTGCAGTACATTTTGCCACACTAATGCCTAGCATGATAGATGCTGGTATTTAGAAAGTAAGGTTCTGAGAGGTATTGCTTACAAATATTTTCAGGACGATTTTAGCATATTCTTCCACATGCTGTTGCAACTCACTGCTTTCACAATTCCTCTTGCTACTGATGAACTTTGCTTGTGAAGCACTTGTGGAACTGTTGTGCACTACAGAAAAGAAGGAGACTGTGAGATGGTGGAGGAAAAAGACCAAAGTAGAAGACAGATCTGCATAAGAAAGCAACCTTTACAGTTTAAGTGGCTGGCTTAGGACTGGAATAAGAGCATTTTGACTGTAGAGTTATTGTTACCGGGTCCCTTGTTTCTGCAGAGACAAGTATATGTTTGGGTGCATTAATTCACTTGTTATCACATCTGACGTACCTTAGCTGAGCTCAAAGTGTTTCTGCACACTAGCAAGAGTTTCCTAATATCACCTTTCCAAATGTTAATTTCTTTATTTTTATTTTTCTTCTTTTTTTTTTCTAAAGATGAATTGCTGCTTTAGTTGTACCAGGAATTCTTATGTTCAGCACTTTCTTCTGATCCCTACATTAAAATGTTCACTTTGATCTAATGTATTTGATGGAGGGATGATTATCAGGTTTCCATGTGAGATAATTTATAAAAAACTAGTACTTTCCAGCATATTCACCATTTAGGAACCTTAGCCCAGCACTTCAGGAGATGCCCTGCTTCAGGCTTGCTACGTGTGTCTCTTCTGAGAGCGGCATTTTGGTCCTTTAGAAATTGGGCTTTTATTAAAATGCAATAAAGGTAAGCAAAAGCCTTAAAATAGGAAATATGTGTGCCCTGATGAAGCTGATGTCAGTAATGCTGATGATGAGGGATACAGCCCTCCTGCTCATCAGTGGATTTTACATTCTAATACCAATAATTTAAGTGCCTACTTTATTAGAAACTTCATTGGTTATATAAAAATGGAAGGAAGGAGTGAGAAATTAGTGTGTGGTGTGTTGTAGCACATCACTCAACCTCTTGCCTACACCAATGCTTCTGTTCATGGTTCCCTTTGCAACCAACCTTTTACTTTTTCATTTTTAATCGAAACAGAAAAACTTGTGTCTGGCAGCCTCTGTGTTTGACTGTGCTTTAATTCACTATACACCAGCAGGTGTCCAATACTCAATTCTTGATGCTTATGTATTGTGTTTCATCTGCTGTCATCCTCTGAGCTAAAAAGTGGTGGTCCTCAGTTCAAGTTTTATATCTGTGTAGGAGAGCAGAAGAGTGAACTGCAAGTGCAGCTGGTACAGACCCAAGTGACATAGCTTTGATCTGGTTAGTTTCCAATTCCAGCTTTCAGCTCCAGTTGTAGCCTCTCAGTATGAGGAAAGGCTCATACAACCCCTGAGGAAGGGGACTGTGCTGGGTTTGAGCTCAGCTCAGTCTCTCCTCCCAAGCTGAGGTCTTGTTAAATAAATAGAATATACCTGATTTTCCCAAAAGCTGCACAATCCGAATGGCTTCTTATTTGGGTGCTCCGGGCATTTTAAGGGAGCAGAAAATGGCTGTTGGGTAAGATTGTGAAGGGGCAATGATTGTTTTAATTCTTTGTTTGTTTACTCCTTCCATAATGAGATCTGACTTGCAGGTTGCCAGTATCTCTCTTGTACAGTGTGTGGGTAAAAGTGTGACAAGGATGGCTATAAATAATTTTACACTTAGTCATGTTCTGATGCATGCAGGCTGTGTCTTTGATATTTGTGTTTTCTGTGTTGTACACTTTTAACTCAAGGGAATTTCCTCTCCCTGAGAGAGGGGGGTGACTGCTCTGTCCTCCAAGCTCTGGGACGACTCACCCTGCAACTCCTGAGGGCAATGTTGTCCTCATGTTTTCTTTCTCCTCTCCCATGTCTAAAATAAATTATTTTAAGGAAAAAAGTAGTAGTTTTATTTTGAATTCTTGCATGGGAATACCTAACACATAATTAGATGTGGACATGTTAGAATTGTTTCAGGCTGGTCTGTCCATAAAAATCTGTCCAGAAACTTGACTTCTAGGAAGAGCAGCAAAAGAGAAATCAGGTGCTCTTACGTAAAAATGCTTCTAAATCAAGTTGCTCTTGTAAACATATTTGTTCATCGCCATTTATCTGAATGAGTTGTATTTATTGGAAATCAGTCATTGTTGAGTAATGGTGAAAAGGTGTCTTTCTGCTTTTACAATAAGACCAGTAAGAAATATTTAGAATACCTGCATCCCCTCATCATGCTGCAATACCATTGTCACTTTTATCATAAAAGAATTATGTATCTCTGTATATGAAAAATGTATTCTAGAACTACTCTGAATTAGTTTTTAATGTACTGTGACCTTGAATTGCCCCAGGATATTAATGCTAAATGATTACTTCTGAATGCTTTTTGAATAGCTGCACAGAGCAATTAAATGCACCATACATCACACATGACATAGTTAAACGCCTCTTCTGGTCAAGGAACCTAAACAGTTCTTTCAAATGATGGTAATTCTGTATTACTAAAGATGAAAAAAAAAAGAAGTAATTTGTTAGCATTAAGATAAGCATAACCTGAAGAGGTTATAACCTTTGCCTGAGATGGAACAAACGAAAAAGATTTTCTTTATGGTGATCTACAAGGAAGACCACTGCAAAACCGAAGCACCGTCACACTGCATTTTCTCTTTAGACAAAAGTAGCAATAGTAATAAATCCCTCAATTTTTGACAAGTTGACATTTCTTTTCCTGTAAAATAAAAGAATAATGAATATGGCTCATAAAATGAGTATAAAATGTGGACACCGCTATTACGTATGGTATATTGCACAGCAGTTGATTTTAGAATGTGGAATGACATAAATCTGATCTTTGCAAAACCTTCTAATAAAATTAGTGAAGTTTAGAAGTGATCACAGGGACCAAGATTAATCTGACAACTGGAGCAAAAAGAACCTTTTGCTTGGGTCACTGATTCAAATCTGACTTGGTTACTCGAAAGTATATGCTGTTTCAGATGCAGTGACAATTTTGGCCCAAGTCAGAGCAGACATATCACCCCTCTTGATATTCAGTGAGTATAGATGTTGAGTGGAACTGTTTCTGGGTGTTCTCAAAAATCAGCCCAACTGTTTATATTACACATCAGACACTGATGACAAGTGCCTGATAGACTCAATTTTCAGACTACCTCTCAGCACATGCTCCAGACCATTTCCTCACCTCTAGCTTGGTTCCTGGCAGCAATTCCCACCCTAAGGTGAAGCTGCAGCATCCCTGTCCTTATTTCCCTTCCTAGTTTCCCCCTGAACCTCTGCTGAGGTTGAGACATCATCATGTGTCAGGGAAACCATCTAAACCACAAAAATATTAATGGCAAATACATGTTGACCTTGAAAATAACTCCTGAGTAATTCCAAGAAATCAAGCAAGGTCCTGGAAAAAAAATAATGAAGCATGCATAGATCATTCTTCATACAAAATTTCCAGCTTGTGCTGGTGTTTTTCCTCAAGTTTGAGAGTGGGATGGATTGTGTGTGGTGATGTCCAAAGGATGAAGAGGGTTAAGGAAGTAGGACTGTAAAGCTCTGGTAAACAGGGCAGGTTTGGGAACTTGGCTTTGTTAGCTGTGTGCTACAGAGCTCCAGGGCATCGCTGAGGAAAGGCGGTGGTGGGCAGGCAGAGAAGATGATTGCTGGAGGCAGCATTTCATCGCAGCAGATCATTATAGCAGTCCTGCAGCACAAGAGAAACCCAGAAGGGGTATGTTAAATTAGGAATTGGTTTCTCTGCATATATGCTTTAACTTCCATACACTGAGAAGAAACAATCCAACAACCTCCAGAAGCATATGCTGGGGGAGAATAGGGAGTGAGAGCCACCATTCTTAGGGGTATTGCTGATTCAGCTCTAAGATAGTTTTCACTGCATGTTTTCAGTGTGAAGAAGCTCACTGCTGAATGACTGGATTAGAGTGTGAAGACAAGCTATATGTGCTTTATAAAACAAGGAAAAAGATTTTATGATAAAAAAGATTCGATGCTCCAGCTACTAAAATCAGCTGCTATGCAATGAAATCTGCATTATGGCTGCAGGTCCCATGTCAGCCAATGAGGATGTAGGCGTTAACATTTTTGAAAAGTTTCAGCATCAGTTAGACTAGCCCTAGGCAAGCAGAACATGCATGACTGGCACTTGCATGGCAGGTAATTCAAGCTGACACTGACCTTGACAACATTACATGACAATATTTTTACTAGAGGAAACTGACCTTGAGTGTCCCAGCAGTATTAGATTCCAGCAGGCTTCTCTGCAGTGCAAGGACAGCACGGTCCTGTTCTTTTCACTGTAGAGTTTGGAAGTGTTTGGTGTGGTCAGCACAACTACCTCTTCCTATTTTGTACCTGGTCTTTGTATCACCTCATGGCCTTCACGACATCTGTTAGATTGGGACTTATCTTTGCAGGTGTATGTGGAAAAGAAAGTGTTCTGGGGAACATTTCTTGTTTACTGCTCTGCAGAAAGGGCAGTGACCATCATAAGCCATATATGCAAAATAACTGGGGAGAAAATTTTCCAAAGACAAGAAAGAGGAGGAAAGACTGATGCCCTTCAGCTGCCTCTGCTTCACTAGAAGATGACAACCTTTGCTGTTCAACGGGGGCACTCTGTGCACCCCTGTCAGCCACAGACTGCTCTACAACCCATCTTTGTAGGGTCTCCAGTAGGACTGGTTGTATCTTCAGCTTCATTTGCTGTGATTAATATAATAAAATTGGGCTATATTTCATGGCTTTGTCTTAGTTTCCCCACTCTGATTTGATGTTAATCTTTTGCTTTGTTAATCTGGAAAAAGCTAACCAAACCAAACCAAACCAAAACCCAGCATGAAGCATTTTTTAATATTATTTAATTGACGAAGATGTCAATGATAAGGATATAATTTCTTTGTTGATTGCTTCTTTGGAAAATGTAAAGTTTCATGAGATGGGATTTCACATATAAGGCATCAAGAAAAGAGTAAACAAAAGGAAGAGATTACTAGAAGCTGGTTTTATGGCACAGAGTCAGATTGTAAATCACCTTTGTTAGGCTTAAATGAGAATAATAACTTTCAAAGGGGTAGGTTTTTCTTATCTGAAGTATCTTAGAAGTTTCTGGCGTGATGATCTCCATGCAATCTGGAAAGGGTTGGTACTCTTTGCCTTAAAAAAAAAAAAGTAAATTAATCAGTCTTTTCTTCTCACATTTGTATTCGCTGTACACAACCTTCTGTGGGGGCTGCGCAGTCCAAAGGATGGAGACCACAACAGGAATCTCTACGAGCAACTGGGAATCTGTTTCCTGTTGTTTATCTGGCAGAACTGACAAAATCAGTCTTCTCATCTTTCTTCATTAATTTCTCTCTCTGTCCCATAACTGTGTGTAGAATAATTAGTTAATGGGACTAATTTTGTTTTCATTTACACTAATGTCATTATGTGTGATACCTGATGAGATCAATGAAATCAAATAAACCTGAAGAAACTGTTGAGGTCAGAATCACAGACAGTATTTGAAAAGCAGTGAGTGCAATCTTTCATCTGGGATCTGGACTCATGTGATTTTTTCTGTATTTCCTATGCATTCCCAGCAACCACTTTTTTTTTTTTTTTCCTTTTCTCTGGGTATAATCAGCACAGCTCAATGTTATTATCTCATTTTTGTCTTTGTTCAATGACGTTATTACATTGTTCAACGTCATTACTCCAGAAATACAGCCACTTCAATAAATGGATGGGCAGTTATGATGCTTGACCGTACCACAACACTAACATTGCTCAGAACAAAAGGAAATTGTTCCTTCTGCTGTTCTGCAACTGTTGGGCAATTTTGAAAAGCAGGAATAGGTCATAGTTCTGCAGCTATCACTTAAAGATTTTGGGGGTAAGAAAAAGACCAATGATTTGACATGTAGGAACTCTACTGAAGTAGTTTTGCCCAATTATTTCAAAATTATTTTGATATATTTTCTGTATTTTTGGTAGGTCACTTTAATGTAAACTTTAGAATTAAGTCTAGCTTTCTTGTGTTTTAAAGTTAACACAATTCAGATAAATTCCCCATTTTCTCATTTTTTCTCGGACATAGTATATTTTTCTAAAACTATTTTCAAGCTGAAGTTTATTTTTAATACTGGTATTGGCTTCACTTCTACGTATCATTTTTATCTTCTAAGCTGTTAAAACTTTATTATTATCATTACAGTAATGCGGTGACCAGAACCGAACACAAAACTCTCAACTCCCTGCCAGAGCCATATATAATAGGAGAACAATGGATGAATGTTGTTAATTTTAAATGCAAAATTATAAATCAATTACAGTGATGGCAAAAGCCCTTCGTGACATGCCACAATTTACTTTCAAAGACATTTAAACCTATTTCACATGCTGAACAATCTGTAATAAATTATGATTTTTTTTTCTCCTGAAATGAAGCTATAATTATGACAGTTGAATTCTTGTTCTGAGAAATAAGGTGGCATTTAATTCCTTGAGAACAAATGACACTCACAAAAGACCAGTTAATTATTCTCAGCTGCAAAAAAAAAAAAAAAAAGAAGTGGGGGTAGGCAGAGAAAAAAGAAGTATGAAAGAGAATGTGGTAGCACTTTATATGAAGTGTCTGTTAATGAATCCTTAACTAAAGCTGTATTGCAATTGAACTTTGCTTGGTGTCCATGTGATTGAGTGACAATCTTTAAGTCCAACCCTTCCCATAAAATCAAAAACACATTCAGAGAAGGGGTACAATGTAAAGGATATATCTTCAGGAAATATTACATCTCTGTCAGCAAAGCTTCAATATGCAAAGAACAAAATGCAAAACAGACAGCTAAGTCATGTCTGCAGTTTAAAGCTCTGTTGTAATTGTACCATGGTGCAATTAGTCCTAATACTTCTTAATTTCCATGCTTACTATCAGATGAATCATTTTGCCTTGTGCCAGTATTCACAGAGCAGTAAAGAGGCGTGCTCACCAGTCAGCTCCTTCACCCTACACACCTGACCACGTGCGTCACTTTTTTTGCATGCATGGGTCCTACTCTCATCAGTGGGCCCACACAAGGCTCACAGGATAAGGGACTTGCTGGATCCAGAGGTTTTTCCCTGGAAGTACTGATCATCCCAATTTCCTGTGGCAGCTTTGCAGAAACCAGTGCACAGCTGAATGTAGGTTATGCAGCATCTCATGTTTTCTGTTCTCGCTATCTTGGCGAAGAGTTGCTAGTCTTGTTAATCTGCCTTCCTTCCTCAGGGAAGAGACATGTTCCAGAAGGGCCATACGAAGTGGAATACCCTCATCCTTCTTGGTTCAATTAAGATTTGTGAATTGGCTAATTTGGGGGCTCTCTAAAGTGTAGTCGGAACAACACAGTTGCATGTAAAACAAGGCCTAATGCACTGAGTTACATTAATGTTAAATCAAAGATGATTAGATTAATTGCTGTTTCATTTTATCTTCCGTGCATGTGTGATGCTGGCAGAATTTCAGAACTTTTAGAAAAATTGAGAACGATGTGGAAACAATATCAGCAAAAAGACTTGTATCAGGTATTTCTGCTCTCTTTTACGGGGCATACAGTCTAAAATTTGGAGGATATAAAGTATTTCTTAATATCTATATTTTTATGCTGCTCATAAAATGTATGAAAATTAGTTGATCATACAGTATGTAAGGTACTGGACATGGCAACTACTGATTATTCCTCTGAGAGAAAGCAGACTTTTCATCAGACTTTCACCCAACAAAGCGTATGAGAAAACCTGGTTGATTTCTTATGTGGAAAAAGAATATATTGTTAATAATGTAGAAGTACACACCTTAAAATATTATGCACATATTTTTAATTTCATCACCTTTATATTCAAATCTGGTTAAATCCCTTGGTAGAATGACATAATAGAACAGTGTTAGACCCATGTGGAAACTCACACACTTGGGTATTTTTTTTTATTTGTCTGCTCACTTCTGATAGCAAACAGAAGATTTATTAATGCAATGTAAAATATTCACTGGCAGGTAAAAGTAATTCTGTTAATGAACATGATTAAAACAGCAGCTGGAATACAGAAAATGTAGCGTTTGCAAGATCCGTGGAATTAATAGACCTTAAAATACTTGGGAAATCAATTAAAATACATCTTCAAGATTACAAAAATCACTGTGCATGTATTTAACTTGAAAATGAACAGTAAAAGTATAAAACCCATACTTCCTCAGCAAGAACATTTCAAAGTGCCTTTTCCTGACCACTGCAGAGCTTGCCAAAAGATCTGGGGAACTGATATTTTTCCATCTCTTTTAATTGGGAAGGTACATTGCCAGTGAGAGCTTGAGGTAGTTGGAAGCTTGCACTTCTTCCTTGTCCTCCCTTAGGGCATTCTCACACTGACTGTGTATTTTCTGTATTTATAAGGTTATTTATATCCCTACAGATGGGATAAATGCTCATTAAAGCTGCTTTGCTGCTACTGCAGCTGGACTTGTTGGCGAGGGCTGAGAGCTGGGGTGCTCCCAGGCAAAGGAGGCTGGGTACTGAGGGTGGTGGCCTGGCCTCAGGGTGATGTCCCCACTGTCCTTGGCCCCATCCCACCTTCCCCAAGTGAAGACAGCAGGGCAGATCAGTGATGGGACCAGACTGGTGGAGAACATGACCCATGTCCCTGTTTCGCTGCTGGTGACACCATTGCCCTGCCATCGAGCTGTTGGGGTGATATCTGTGCCTGGGGAACATCAGCCCTCCTGATCACACCAACGGGAGCACAAGCCTTGGCACCAGAGGCTGGTCAGGAGAAAGCAGGAGCTGGAAGAAACATCAGATTATGCAGGTGCTCTGTACAGCAAATTTCCATGTCAGGTTTGGCTCCTGGGTGGTTCTTTGGCGAGGGAGCTGTGGGGAAGTGGGGACACGATGGGTGCTCACTTCCCTGGCCATGCAGCCAGAGCAGCCAGTTCAGGCACAGGTTGGACCAGCCCAGCCCGCCACCACTGCATCATCCAGCCAAATGAGGCTGTGCTCTGATAGGATCACTTGGTTTCCCTTTGCTTCCTTGAGGCTGGCTGCCTCACAAGTGTAGGAAACATTTTCCCAGACAATCTAAGCTGGTGGGTTTTTTTTAACTAAATAGCAGATTTTTTTTCACTCTGTGGATTTTTAATGCCACTTTCTCTTTATGGACTGTATGTTACCGTAGAGCTCTTTCCCTGTGAAAGAGGAAACTGGTCTGCGCTGTTTTTTCTCATGTAGTCAGTACAGAAAAGGTATGGATGTAATTGCGCTTTCATTTACAACTGTTAAGCCCCTCAGCCTTTCTTGGCTCCTGCCGGAGTGAAGGTAATGCTCTGGAAAACTGAGGATGCAAGGTGATATCCCTTGCTTATTGACATTTCTGGTCCAGCCCAAACAGTAACACACATTCCAATGCCAAATTATTTATTTGTTTATCCAGACATAGGATCCCTTGGGGAAAAAACAATGAAATAAACAATAGTCATACCCTTTTCAATCACTTATGGACCTTGAAACAAAATCATTTTCCCTTGAGACATGCTGCAGATTTGGGGGTTTTATTTACATGATTATATCACAGATGATGTAAACCTGGCAAATCTGGGATAGGTTTAGCATATTTCCCTACTGTGGCAATATCAGATGCAATCTCGGTTTAGTCACCAGATTTTGGATCTGAACTAGTGATGAAAGTATTTGATACAGTAACATAAGTAACATAATCAGAGGCCAATGATTACGGAGGAATAAAGAACTGAACAAATCTAGGATGAATCTCACTGTAAGAAATACAGTGCATTATATCCACATAGACACTCCAGTGCATAAGAACCAGACCGCTGTTTCATAATCCAGTCCATGCCAAACTAATACAAAGCACAAGGTGCAGAGAGTATTTTGAGACAGTTACATCAAAAGTGAGAGGGTAGTGATATTTAAGGGAAAAGAGATTTACAGATTTCTTCTATTTAAAGAACAATTCACTTACATTTACCTCCAGAAGTGATGTGAATGTGAGGATCCTGTCTAGGCAACAAGTAATTAGTGGAAGTCTGGTTGGCAGGCCTTTTTATTTTCAAATTTTTTGAGAAAAGCAAGGAGAAAAAGGCTGTGAGTACAAGGAGAGTGTTATTGGGACTGTTGTCTCAATCATCAAAGGAACACAAAGAGCTGCAGAAAATCTTTAGCACATTTATCATTCAAGAACTTGGATTTGAGCCTGAAAGAGATGCCTGCTTTTCTAATGCATTCATTGCTACCTGACTGTTGGTGTAAGACAATATAGTACCTGCTCTATGCCAATAGCTAGAGTAAGAATTGTCTGGAGGGCAACAGGATCTGAAAGCTGTAATGCCATCAAGCAGTTTGCTTAAGAGTATCAATGATCTAGCACTTCAGGTGACAAAAATGTGGTATTTAAACATCAGTTGCTCTTCCAGGGAGATTTGTTTCGAATCAGTATCCTGGTCCTTTTCTGTAAGAGACCCCAATTAAAGGAGATTGATGTATTTTTCTGCTTGTAAAAAATAATCCAAGTTACTTTATCCTTTTAATGCTTTTTGCATACAGTGAATCCCTTATTTATGCAAACATGATGAAAAGGAATTAGAGTGAGATAGAGTGTGCACCTCCTAATGAATTTCACAATATATCCTGTATTTCCCATTCAAGGCATAAGGAAGGTGAAATACACAGAAGGCTCAAGAGCTGCTGAAGTCCTCAAGTCCTTCTGAAAAAAGGATTCACCATGAGTTTTCTTTCCATTTATACTTTCTCTTCCAAAGAAGATGCAGAAGGTCAGATCTGTTATCAAACCATAATAAAAGTGCCTGACTCCATGGAGAAGGAAGTCCTGGTGAGCAGGGTGTGAACCTCAACGGACCAGGGTAAAGCCCAGGCTACATCCTCCCAGCACATACTGCAAGGGATCTGCTCTTTCCTCTCGAACTTTCCTTAAGAGTGGAAGTCTTTAAGAGTATGAATGAGAAACGTTACTTTCCATATTCATCATTCAGTCTAAGAATCATGTAATCATAGAGCAGTTTGGGTAGTAAAGGATCTCTGGAGGTCATCAATCCAACCTCTCTCAGAGGACTGATGAAGTCATGTTGCTCAGGGCTGCATACTCTCCTGTCTTGAACACCTTTGAGGATGAAGGCTCATAGACTGTCTGGGCAGCCTATCCCAGTCCTTGATCACCATTATGGTAGAAAGAAATTCTCCTAGTACTGAATGAGAATCCCCCATGTTCCAGCTTGGGTCTCTTGCTGCTCATCCCATCACTGCATACCTCCAAGAAGAGTCTTGCTCCATCTTCTCCATACCGTCCGACACAGAGCAGTAAGGTTTCCCCTGAGCCCTCTCCTCTTGGAAATACTGCTTCTATCCAGGAAGTGTATGACAACATTTTTCTAGGAATAAGGCATGATTTCTATATTCTGTCTACAGTTTGTCCTCAATAGCTATTCTGCACTGCTGTGAAAGAAGTTAAAATCTTGTTATAGCTATAGGCTGCCTTTTGAAGCTCTTTAAAAAAGTGTTCTTTGCTACTGCTTGTTCAATTCAGGTTGATTTCTTAATGTTTCTGCTTAGGTGAGCAATGACTATAGCAAATACATTACTGATTTTTTCAGAATGGTGATGGAAAGACAAATTATGAGAAAGAGTAATAATTTTGGGTTGAACAGAATATGTTACTAAATTGAAAAACCTTTTCTCTTATCATTAATCAGGAGAAGTATTAAAAGACCTGAAAAGATAAAGGAAGAAAAGAAGTGGTGGTCAGTCTCATGACTGCAGCCCTATGTTGAACTCTTTCACTGAGAAGATGTCATCCTAGAATACTTCAATATTTTCCAACTTTTTAAAACAAAATTTCAACTGTATTTGTCAAAATGTGTAAGATGTTTTGACTCACTCTGCCTTCCATTTTTCAGTCAATAAATCATTTGCCTGGAAGAAGTCAGTCAACTACATTCACAACCTTTTAGAAAGCCCCAGCTCATGTGCCAACATCAGCACACGGGTGCATGGCTCTTCGTCTCTAGAGAAATCACACAGGAACTATCTTTGGAGTCTTTTTTGGCCCTTGACATGTCTGCTTTTGAGTTTCAGGCCAAGAAGACATCTCAGAGCTTCTAAAAAAGTAGAAATACTGAAAATGGGAACAACTTTAAAAGTAGAGGTGCAACAGTAGTGAATATTTGTAAACAATTCCTACAGCATTCTTGGCATCTGGCTCGCAATTTCATATAATCAGATTTCTCCTTTAGTTCCTGTTACGTTAATTGATTGGTTTGTAGTTCTGAAAAATTGCAGCTCACACTCTGTTCAGCTTCCAGGTTCAGGCTCATTGTTTTAAAAACTGCACTGTAGAATATGGAAAGCTGGGCTTTTTAATGCAGGTTTTAACAACTGCAGTTAAATTATTTGGGGTGGGGGGGAAAGACATATCCAAGGATAACACCTGTTTTGATGCAATTAAAGCCCTACAGCAGTATATGGATAGAATACTTCTAGAAAACCTTGCTTTATAGAGTTTAAAATGATTACAGGGCCAAAGGCATTGCAAGTAGTTAGTCTCAGGAAAATAGACTGGTAAAGACAGAAACAGATTGACTTCAACTATTGCCCAGGTGTAATGGAAGGTGTGTGACGGTGGCATTTAAAGACACAGAAGAGCAATTAGAGAGACAGGTGCTGCTTATGCTGAAACTTGCCTGTTGTGGTGTACACAAACTGAGATAAAACTGCTGGTGCAATGCAGTGGCTTTAAAACAGGATCAGTTAAGTTATTTTTAAAAATGATAAAAAGTGTCATTGGTTCCTCTGTCCTTTCCTGAAATGGTGCCTCTTAGCAACTGTCTTTGTGAAAGTCATAAATCCAGAATAAATCAAATACAGTGCAAGCCTCCCCAAAGCAAACTAAGCTTCCCATTTCTTTCTTCGCTGAGTGCTCTCCTGCAGCAAACAAGTGCAGTTCTTAAGTTTTTACAACTCAGCCTGATGCTTTCCTAGAGAACACGAGGAGAAAATGTAGGTCCTTGCTTGCGGTGAGATTTTTTTCCCCCTTGTCTTCTGTGTTGGCTTGGCATTCACTCTGGGTCTGGCTTAAAGCATAATATTTGAGTGCTCCAGGCTTGGATACTGTGCATCCTCTTTGTTTCCTCTTCCCACACTCCAGACTGGTCACGTTCTCTCTGCTTCCAAACTCCAGTCCAGGTGGACAGGGCAGAACTTGAAGCCCTGTGTTGGGAGGAGATTTAAAGCAAAGGAAGGGGGAGAAGGGAATATGGTGTGGGAAGCTAGTGTGGGAGAAAGAGAGGTGCCATCAATGGTCCAGGGTAGGAGAGGCTTTGGTGCATCAAAGAGATCTTCTGCTGCCAAGGCTGCAGGAGCTGGGGTACTTGAGGTCTGCACTGCAGAGTGCAGACCCCTTTTGCCAAAAACTTAGAGAAATCTATGCAAAAACAGCCATGCAGTTTCTGCCCTCCCTCCATGTCTGCAGCCAGGCACTACTCACTGTTTACTACTCGCTGTTTATTCACACAGAGAACCACACTAGAAATTGTTTACAGATTTAGTCTTGAAAGTTAATTTGAGAGCTTTACAAAACCACTAATACCACCGTGTTCTCCAGCTCTTAATACTGTAATGAATTACTGTAATAAATATGAAGTTTTTGGTTAATACAGTATCAACAGAGTATGCTAAGAAACAATAGAACCCAACTAACAAAAAAGAAAAAGCCCTCCAGAAAAGTCCCATTAACCCCCCGCTTGGATTTGCTCCAACCACACATGAAATGTGTCTAATCTTTGTATTAAACCCAACGTCTGCAAACAGTCATATCAATTAACAGTGCAGAAGGAAAGTGGGAAAAACACGTGCTGAGAGCTACCTGCTCCTCAGTTTAATTTTGGATAATTTTGTGATTCACTTGCTCTGACCTATCTGTTCACTTGGCTTTGTTATATCCAGATGTTTTAGCAGTGAGAAAAAGCAAGATTAAGATATTGTCTCTCCAATTAGAAAAATCCTGGGTGGAAAAACAAGTAATGGCTCTGCTTTTCGATGGGGTGGAGGGGTCACTGACTAGATTAAGACAGAATGAACTAAATCTATTTGTGATATTACTGTGTTTGTTTTGTTGGAGTTAGGGCTGGGATTGTTTTGCCCCAGTATGTGTTCCTTCCTCCCTTCTTTAATGAATTAGAGGGAACTGTCAAGGTTTAATCCAATTACTGATGGCATTGGAGAAAAGAGCAGCAGAAGTGGGCTGGATGGAAGAAATGTATTAACACAGAAAAATCTCATCTTTCCCTAGATCAGTGAGCAAAGAACAAATCCTGGGAATTGTCAAGTGCCTCCTCTTTTTATTCTTCAAGTAATTTGGGGTTAATCGGTCCATTTGTAATAATTTAACTGATAAAAACACAGTAAATAATGAACTTCTGGTTGCAGTTCTTAACATGAAGTGAAAGCAACTTTTTTTCTATCCAGTTTGCGTAGGGCTTACAACATAATGATAGAACACACAGTTTGGGTTAAAAGAGGCGTCCATTATGAGCTATGTTTGCAAGACTCCCATGAAATAAAGAGAACAGGGTTATCCAGAGCCACCAACAAGTTTGGTTCCAAGGGTTTCAAAAGGGATTATTCAAAAGGAGAAATATTGCTAATATGGTTAACTTGTTCATTCTGTTAAAATGAATCATTTGTAGTTACTTTCTTATTCACAATTGTTTTTATCCTATTTGCAAGTCTAACATATGCATATAATGTTAAGTGAGTGGTACTTAACTTGCTGCCCTGCTATATTTAGGATTTTGCTTTTCTCTATAGATGGGTTGTCTGGTGGGACTGATGGTTTGTGTTTCTACTTCTTTCTTAGGTTCAGGCAGCTACAAGAATGAAAAGTTTGAGCAGTTGCACAAATATGCATAAATATCCATTCAAAATGCATGTGTATGACTTTCCCATTTTTCTTTCCCTTGTGGGGATATCCTGAGCCAAGAGGTGCACAAATGCTGACAAAAAATGAGAGCTCAGATATCTGTCAGTGCTGCTGGGGTTCACACAGCTTTGCTCACCCTGGTCCCCTCAAACAGCCTTCCTGTTCGCTGCATGGTTTAAACAGGGATTTATCCCCTAATAAGGCTGTTTCCAACAGCTGTAATTGCTTAAGATATGCAGATCTCTTATGCCCATGATCCACTTGAACACCCTTTGAAGTCAGTGAGTCCCATGGGGATATGAAGCTATAAAAAAGTGAATCCCAAGCCAGGTCTGGGGAAAGTGTTTCGCCTTCCTGTCACGGGCAGTGGTCTGACTGTCATGTCTAGAATTCACTGCTGTGACTTTTGGCAGTTTCAATTTAATTCATAGGCGATAATGAGGCTGGTACAAGCCCGTGGAGGAGGTCTTTTTGTGGCTGTGCTGCCTCTTTCAGACAGCTGGTAAAAAAATGCATTTTGTAGTTATGACTGATATCTGTTCTGTTACTATATTTAAAGTCTAATAGACTTTTAGAAATACTGCCTTAGCCAGCAGGATTTAACTTCATTAGTTTTGAAACAAGAGAGAAATGTTAGCCTCTGTGCAGTCTTTGATTATGCTCTGGGGAATTTCCTAGGGTTAAATTAACCACAGGGGAACTCTACTCTTGTATTTTGAATGCCTGTGAAACATATTGAGAAATACAGGGGAAAAGTAATTGTAATTTTGAAATGTAAAAACTATGAAGTTCATCTTATGTATAATCCCTAGTGCACAGTAAGTTCTGTATATTTGGTATACTTGCAGCATTTATGTTAACTATACCATTTATTTTATATTTTGTTTTGGCTTTATAAAAAGTCACACCACCAGCAATAGGGTCTGACCATAAAGGGACATTCAGAAAACTACCATTTCACCAGACTTAGTTTAAATTCAGGAGGGAGATAATTTATCCACTAAATGTCCTGCCTCATTCAGAGCATCATTGGAGAATTACTCTCCAGAATCACTTTCATCTCCCAGCTGCTGACAATTTAGCAGTGCTTCTTGCCTTTAATTAATCTCTTTGAATCTACATGTATAAGGTCAGTGTCAATGACTTTGGCAGAATGAGCAGAAATTTTTTCCAAAAAATACATTTTGGAAGATGCGGGGTCATTGCAATCAAAAGCCTTTTTTGACAGGTTTTTTATTTTATGCTTGGAAAATACAAACTGAAAGTTTGTTTACAATTTCATACATCAACAAAGATTTCAGTAATTTCATTTCTAAAAACGAAAATTAGCAACTTTTGGTTTTCCTTTCATATGATTATTTTTTTAATCTCCTCATTCCACTAATTTCAAATGGAAAATTAAGGATGTAAGGCAGACACAAGGAATTAACACATCTAAAGGTGAAGATATCTCCTCTACTTCCTTACAGAAGAGTTTGCAAAAAAAATTATAAAAAATCCTGTGAATTTGTTTTCTTGCATTCAGCCTTTTTAAAAATGTTTCCCTCTTTTGGACTAAAAAACAAGTTGAAGAAAATATGAAAATCCGTACTTCTAAAATTAGTATTTTTGCATTGCCAAACCCAACCTAATCTTCAAATCAACACGAACTTTCCAAGCAATGCAAAAGAAACACAATTTCACTATTCAAAAATATTGTCAAAATAAATTAAACTGGTAAAAATTTTCCTTTATTTTCTCCATTTTCTTAAAGTGCATGTAAAGTCGGATTTCAGCCCAACAGGTACAGAGCCTCCGGAGGAACTGGATTCTGCACAAGACCGTGAAAGAAACAGGGGAAAATAGGTATTTCTTCTCAAATTGCATATACTACCTAATGCAGAAACATATACCTAATCCCTAGACAGCTCCTTTTTTTTTTCCTGTATTGTAGAGACACTTGCTAAAATTTTTACTACCTTTTCTCTTGCCTGATCTTCTGCTAAAATTTGAAGCAAACAGTCCAACAATCTTCTCGCAAGACACATGGAAACCACAACCCTAAAAACCAGATCTGTGTGTACATCCTGTGGAAGAAACGTGGTGTGTGCTTGGACCCTCCACGACAGGTGGATGCAGACTCTGCCTGGTAAAAACAGGACACGTTTCACATGGCAATAGCTAGCAAAAGGAAAATCTCAGCATGAATGACAGACCTAGTCTCTGCCAGTACTGGGGGAGATTGTCCTATAACAATGCAGACGAATGCCAGTCAGGTGCAGAGAGAGCATGGGTCTAAAGATTTCTAATCTGTGCTATTTAAGCGTGTTGGGCTGGTTGCATTCCTCCTTCATTTAATTATCCCTCTACATTTTCGTAGCTTCTCTAATTTCTTGTGATCTCTGCCCTTTTTGGACAGAATTCACATTGCACTTAGCTTTTACCTAATGTTTATCCATTTATGGCTGCCAAAAAGATGGTATTTCACCATTTTCCAGACTACAGGATATATAGAAGTTGGCTGCCATTTTCTCCTGTTGGGGTAATAGGAGATGCTTCTGGCAGTCTTCATCCACACCTACACTTCTATTTCAGTACAATATCCTTTCAGCAGCATGCAGGCTTCAGACTAGACTTGGCAATCCTCTTTTCTGAGAAAAGGCTAAACCACAATACCAAATGAGAAAAAGAGGACAGCAATACATTTTTCAAGAGTGATTTGGATGGTCTGGGGTAGTTTATAAGTTCTCTGTCGTTATTTCAACCTCACACATACCCGTAAGGTAGGATGTACAATACTGCCTCTATACTAGACATGGAAAAACAATTAGTTGATTTAATTCAGTCCTAAAGAAGAATGATTCGACACTTGATCTTCAAACCAGATCTTCATTATTCCTGGCTTTATGAGGAGTCTGTAGCTGCAGCTCAAATAACATACCTTTCCCTATAGTGCCCCTGCACAAAGAATAAAACATTATCAGAAAAAATGTAATCCTTGACCTGGAAACCAGAGACTTTTTAGAGAAAATCTGCAAAAGATGGAATTTGTTATGTAACAGGTTTTCAAAACAAGAATAGCCCTAATTTACTCTACATTCAGTTAAAAACCCAATGAAAAGATAGGGAAAAAAATCTTTCAGCAGAGCACATTTCGTAAGAAAGATATAATAGGGGGAAGAGAGCAGAAAAATAGGATAAATCACAGGAGAGAATGAAGACGTGTATTTAAATGAGATGTATTGTAAGATAAAATGATCCATGAACTTGGGTTATGTGTGCTATTTAGAAATAAAGACTCTGGAATACAGAGGCCAGAGTGGAATACAAAGGGTCAGCTGGGATACAAAGGTATGTGTGCAAGAAAGAAAATGGTCAGTATCAAGCTTTATCAGAGACATCCCGGGATGAAGTTAAGGCAGTGTAACAGAAAAGCACAGTGGAAGAAGAGACTGTGAAAAGAGTACCAACTATGCTAAAATAAATATTTCTTTTTTAGATGCTGGAGAGCGATATGGTCATGTAATCTGCATATTGCCATCACAGTTGCTATAGCGAGTGTAATGTACTGTATTTTTTTACCACCAGGGAGACTGTTGCAACAGACAGGGAGCTACATTAGGAAGTTGTGCTTAACAAGTCATGTGTGATTTTACTGTCAAACTGCAAAGTGCCGTTCTCCTATGGAAGAAGGCTGTGAGTACTTTCGAGGAGTGGATAAACACCACATGATGCAGCTTTCTGGGAAAAACAGAATCCTTTGAAGCATTTCCAGCAAAATCCTTGGAGAGGCAAAGCATATTTTCAGATGCATGATTCTAGGTTAAACAGCTATGTCCCCCACTTGTTTACAAAGCAGCTCGACAGCTGCTGTGAGCCACTGGCCCCCTTTGGACAGACAGGATACATTTGGATCTGTCACAGCGAGCCATGGTGTGCCTTTGCTGCATTACTCTGCAAAGACCTCATCGGAGATCTGCTGCTGGCAACACTAAAAGCTTCACCAGCTTTAAGAGCAGCAGATGATTAGTTGCACCCCCACTGTAAGATTCCTTGTTGCTTTTAACGCTAAAATTTGGGGAAACGTTTTCAGTGGTGAAATTTGTCCTGGAAAAGCTGCACCCTGCTTTATGCATGAGGAATAAAATATAAAAATAAAGAGAAGCAGCTGGTTGTTGGCAAGGAATAGGTTCTTCAACAGAAGAGAAAAAAGATTTGAAGTCTGTTTGAAGACAGAGATACGGTGCCCAGTTTGAAATTAAAAAGTTTTATTAAAAGAGCAGAGCAAAGGTGGTGTTACCTCTGTCCTTCATCACTTGGGAAATCAGTCTGAGAGATGCAGCTCCTGAAAGTGCTGCTGGAAACAAGCCCAAGCCAAGACCCCATGTAAACACCGACAGAACAGACTGTTTTGGAGAGTAGAGGCAGAAGTTTAAACTTCACCTTGCAAATGAAGACACATGTCTCAGTATGGCCCTGCTCCTGTCGAGGGATCTAAAGGTGATTTGGCAAGCTCAGTGCACCTCTCGAGTCAGGGGAGTACTGCTGGTTCCGAAACAAGGACTCATCAGCAATTCTCCTCTTCTAGTTCAGGCTTCCCTGTTCCTGCCGTGGCCATGCTGCTGCTGGGGAGAGAGAGGGAAGCAGGACAGTAGCAGCACAACTGCACGGGGTCACCTGTCTCCCACTGCACCTCTCAGCAGCATGTGCCTGCTGGCACAGCCTGAGGATGGATGCAGGGGAAAGGTCTGGGGCTGTCTTAATGCTCTGCTTGGTTTTCCTGCTAAATTCCTCATGATATATTCTGGCTATAAAATATTGCTTGTCCAGTAGCTCTTTTGCATCCCCCTTACAAAGGCTGCAGGGGTCCTTTACCCTATGTAATATGTTGTTTGATACCTTTAAGCCTATATAGTATCGCAGTGTAGGTACTGCTGCTTACCCCCATGCAACATTCCTATGCTCTTCTTCCCCAGCAATGTTTTCCCTCTAACCAAGGCAAAGGAAATCAGTAGAGACAATAAATCTCTCCCTCTCTTCTGAAGAGTGTGGCAGCAGACCCTCTGCCTCTGAAGCCCACAAATCACAGGCGGCTGGTCCCTTGCAGTCAGCCGCAATATTGTTTCCTTTGCCCTCCTTACCAGAGACTGGTCACAGCAAAAATTATTACTGATGGCATCTGACAGTTCTACATCACGTTTTGACATTAGCTTTTAGTTACTGGTTCTTTTTTAATAGCTGCCTGTGTGTTCAGTCAAATACCTGTCTGTCACCACGATCAGACAGACCTTAATGTGTCTGCGTTATGGAAGAGGACCTCAGCGTCTTCCCAGCACTTTATTATAGCCCCAGTGCAGCTTTTTTTCACAAATTCCTCACGCGTAGCTGTCCCTGCTCCACCACAGAAATCTTCCGAGTTGGCAGCTCCGATGTCTGCTGCCATTAATCTTCCCCATGCTGTGGAGAGCAGGTGATTTATGGCAAATACCTGCTCTGATGCAGGAGAGCTCAGGTGAGTTGGGTTGAATCATCATTGCTGGTATGAGTTTTGTCCCCAGGCAGCCCAAGGATGCAAAATACACCTCTGTACACCTGTGTGTACTCTCCTACTTAAGCATTATGCAGTTAAACAAGGTGAGAGAATACGCATTTTAATCACAGTTTAAAATAGTGGTGGTGCACTGGTAAGTGAAAGGTTAAACACTTTGACACGGGTTCAGAATTAAAAACTGTAATCAGATGTCATTGCTAGTTTTGTGGAAGCATTATATTTCCAGGAAGGCTATTAAATGCATGTCTTTCACCTGTGACTTCCCAGACTAAGTTCTAGTTTTAATTGTATGCATCATTCACAGGTTTTACTCCTGATTTTCTATTTTTTGAAGTGGCAGGGGCCTGGAATGGTGCATGGGAAATGAAGGTTGTGCCAAGCTGAGATCAGCACTGATGCCTTGAGCCAATTAAGGAGCAATGTTAATGGGCTCTCTGTGAATCCTCCTAAGCCTTCCACACCAGAAAGGATGATGCCCACAACACAGGGCTGAGCTGAGCGTTTAAAGCCTAGAGAAAGAAGAGCAGATTTTCAACTCTTCATTATTAAGCAGCTTCCCTACTGGTTGTGTTGAAAGGGAAGTGTCTCTATAATAGGAAGGCACAGAAGTGATTTCTTCTCTCATGAAGATTCATATGGGTGCATGAGTGTGTGTGTGCAGGTATGTGTTACAGCATTGCAACAGTTTATATCCACTGGGAATTAAGCTGACTTCCACATTTCTCTTTCTTTGCTGCTGCTTTTATTTGTTTAATGTCAGCAGGGAAAATGGAAAGTGAGATGAATCTTGTGATTAGGCTTGTGTATAGAGGAAAGGAAACGAATTTAGGAGGGAATATGTGTATACAGCAGGCTGAGTGCATGCACCCATTTAGAGAAAAGCTGCAGGAGGAAGTGGGACCAGCTGCCGGAGAAGGAGGGGCAGAGGAGGAGAGGCATTGGGGAACCTGCACACTGAGAGCTTTGGAGAGAGTGGCAACTGGCCCACGGCTCTGCCGAGGTGGGTCTACCCTGCCCTGCTGTCCCTCTTTGTTTTCAAGTGAGAAATCACAGCGGTGAATGGCAACTCAGCAGTAATACTGATGTGGGACATGCTTATGTGGGAATAAAGAATGGCTTTTTCTTGCTTAGCCTGAGTTGTTTTCAAAGCAGCCTAAGTTAAACTGGAAAAATATGGTCGTTCTGGAATGCAAATCTGTGAGTGCCTTATAGGAATATAAATACAGCATCTTATCTTGCACTGTTGTATACTCCTACACAGACAAGCCCGGAGGCAAGTGGAAAAAATGAAGGCTGGGCTATTCATGATACTCCTGGCATCAGCTCCAGTCACACGTGGGCATGTGGGCAGCTGGAGCTGACATATGCTAATAGAGATTAACATATGTGCGTGGAGCTCGGCCACACAGAGCTGCAGCACAAAGAGCCTGGTCCAAGAGACCTTTACCAGTGCATCCTTTGGCCATTGAGCTTTCTGTTAAATGCTGTGTGTGATCCATGCATACAGTATATGAGCTGGACTTCAATGATCCTTGTGAGTTCCTTTCAGCTCAGGATATTCTATGTTTCTATGAATATGTAGCAAACCTGGTGCTACCCTTAATGTGCAGCCGTGGTTTTCCTCTGTGATGCTTTGAAAGCCCAGGTTTGGTACAGCCTACTCAGAACAGGTGAATTCAGAGCATAAAGGAGATTTTGGGCTACATTTCTTCCCACTGATTGATTCCTGTGAGAGGACCACACTAGCCCTCCCAGCTATAGGACTGATGGCTTCCAGCATCCGCACTACTTTGGGGTTTTCAGGCCTGTTGTGGTATTTGAGGCAGCCCAAAGTGTCTGGGTAACTGTGCTCTCAGAAGCAATTCTATTTTTTAAACACTTTACTCTTTTAGCTGTCTAGGGCCATCTCCAACCTGAAGACCTGTCATAATCTGGTGGCACGCTGGAGCTTGTTTACAAGATAAACGAACAGCTGCTTTCCTCTCATCTGCTGCTCCTGCTTTGAACTTGAAATAGGAATTATCTGTGTGTGTCAAAACCAGGAGAGTCAAAGCCTCCTTGGAGATGCCCTTTGGGCCTCTCTTTCTGCTACCTTGCAAACATATTTCTATTTTCAGAGATGGCAACCCAGCACCTAATCTTCCACAGGCACATGTATTGCTCCCAGGGAGGAATGTTAGGAATGAAGGAACTGATTTTTTTTAACCCTCCCTCCATGGGTTAGCCCACTTCTGCTTATCAGCCTACCTCAGCACTTGGTGTTTGAAATCTGGATCAGAATTTTTCAGCTTTCAGGTCCTATGCATAGTTTTTCAGCAATGGCCTCATTTGCTTTCAAAGCAGCTGAGTGAAAATGCATCGATTTTGGTTTTTGTGCATCTGTAGGCAGAAATATAAGAGGAACGGTCTTACTGGCTTTTTCTTTTCTGAACTGATGTTTAGTGACTGTATTAAAAGGCCACACACAAGCTCCTCTCTTATTTGCATATCAATACTTAGCCTATTAGAAGCCAATGGAGTGAGGGTCTTGCAGTACATACCCTCTCACAGCGTGACGCTCAGACTTCCCATGACATCCTTTCTTCAGCTTTCATGTCAGTGAATATTATATTGTGATGCCTTGAAGCCAGGATAAACTGGGGCCGTTAAATGTTCAGATGTATGCTCAATCTGTGAAGCTCGCAGCTGCTCCACTCTTTTGATAATGCTAGTAAGCAAAATTAGTAAATAAAATAAATGCTTAAGGTTCATTTGCTGCACACCCCAATACATGAATGAGAATAGAATCGAGGACATCAAAGAAAAATAAAAAACAGCCTAGTAATAACTTGTTCCCCTTAGGCCTACTGCTTAACCTAAATGTTGTGTTAAAGGGATAAAGGGGTGAACTGAATAGTTAAAAGCCAGGAATGAGATTTGAGATCACACCCCTCTTAGTAAGAGCAGCATTATTCCTCTAAGACAAAAACCAGTAAATATTTAGCTGAGAAAATGTGTCATGTTTAATATATTCACAAATTTTGCATATTATTTGCCTACACAGGTAAATAATAAAATCCTGAAGTGGCTCATGAGGCTGGAACAATGTCACCCTCCTTCACTTCTGCTCCCCCCAGTCCTTGCTTATTTTAGTGCCCTGAGAAGGGGCACATCTGCCACGGCTGCCTGTGGTTGAAATGAGATAGGAAGGCTCCCTGAGAAAGGAAGTTTTCAAAGAGATCAGAAGGGCAGAGAAGAAACCAAACCCTGATGTTAATCTCCCCATGAAGGGAGGGGTAGAGGGATGGAGATGAGGTGGTTGGAAGACACCAGCAGCTTATGGTGGCTACGACTGATGAGGAAGAGCACAGGAAGGGGAAAGGAGTTCAGAGGAGTGGGGCAGGAGGGATAAGGCCACCTACTCTGTCTGAGGGAGGGAATGTGAGGGGCTGGATGGCGACTCCCAGTACATACGCCACATTTGTATGGAGAAGGGAGGTGGCTTGAGTAGATTGTCTCAAGGATCCCACCCTTCCAGAGCTGCAGCATCCCTGAAAGATCACGGCCACCTTTCTCTGTCTTGCTAGCCTGTGGGTGGAGGAGGAGAATACTGTTTTACGTGCATACACCGCTAAATCATACTGCTGCTGGATTAAAATGTTTGAAGATGTACATCCCAGAGGTTCTGTGCTTAAAAAATATTCCTGAAGGAGGCTTGCAGAGTTGGACTAATGAGGTAACCTCAAATGACAGTGACCAAGGAAATGGCCAAAGGAAAAATACTTGTGGGATGACCCTGTGGCACGTATGGAAACAAATGTCCCAAAGAGGAATGCACTGAGAAGCTCCTCGTGAGGGTCCACACACACTCAGAGCTGTAACGCCGAACTGTAGCTATTGCCTTCACTGCCATGAGTAAGCATGTTAGAGAAGCTCCAAGAAGACTTCAGAAAATGAAGGTACTACTGCTCCAAGCACTGGCCAGTCCCATGGCAGAAAACTTTATTCCAGACAACTGAGATTAAGCACATGAATTACTTGATCTAGAAGAAAAGAGGTACTTTCTGTGAGGGGAACATGCAGAAGAATAAGATAAATTAATTACTGGATATTATACCACTAGAACTGCTGATTGGAAAAGGCTTCATTTCTCTCTCGTAGCCTGTGCTGCTTAAGTATGATATGACTCATGCCCTGCAAAATATTCACCTCTATTTAAACCCACCCTCTCCTCTTTATTATAAAGTTAATTAATTAAAAAAACCCCTCATGGTAGCAGTGTCAATGGAAGAATAATGGATTGCCTCGGGAAAGGCGATCAGATAAGCTGGAGTCTGAAGTAGGTCAGGTGATGCAATAATATGAAAAATAGGACCCAGAAACAGACACTTATATTTAGGAATATCTTTTCTTATAAGAAGGGACTTAATTTCTCTGTATTAAGCCAAAACCTGCTTAATACAGAGAAAATGGAGCAAGAAAGCAGAGTATTATTTCAATTCTAGGGTTGAAGACCGTGTTCTAAAATATAAAAATACCACCTGAAGTTAAAAGTTAGTTCATCAAATTTCTCTCATCTACAGTAGGTGTCTGGGGTTTTTTTGTCTCTCTGGAGTTTGAATGTACCACTCTAGTGTTAACACTAACTCTTAATCTGATATTATGTATGCTTAATTTTACACTCTATGAGTTCTCATTAAAACTCAAAATGTATAAGTTTAAACACATGCTTATCTCTTTACAGAATAAGGGTTGCATATTGTGAAATGCATAAGACATATAATACAACTGAATTAAAATTACAACAGAATTCTCAGCTGGATTTTCCTGGTCACTTCTGTTATTTTAATACAGCTTTAAAGACTGTGCTACGTGTTAAAATCTTGGAATTTTAAATCAGAACCATGCCTGAAAAAAATACCCTTGACTTATGGAAGTAATTTTCCTGTTGTGAAGTTAGGCATGAGTAACTTAGAGTTGTATGAAATATATTTGAGAATTCATCCCAAAATTTCCAAAATCGTATTGGTAAGCAGTTCATCGGGAATGCTCAGTGCGGCATTTCGGATGCTCCTCAGCTTTGCCCTGGCGAGTAAGTCACAATATTCACCAGACTTTTAAAAAAACCGAGTCACTGATATTCTTCTAAATCTCATAATTCTCATGAGCTTTTCTGCAAGTGAACTCATCTCCTGTATTGCCAGTGGAAATAGAACTAAGAGACGTGAACATCCTTGAAGCAAAAATAATTAGAAGGAATGCACACATCTAATTTCCAATATATACTCACCATCCCTAAATTAGAAGCAGAGGAAGTTGTCCCACCCTGGCTCCAAACAGAGGACCATCAGACATGGACACTGTGGCTATAGGAGATATTTCAGAGCAGGGCATATGAAATCTTGTAAAAAATTATCTTAATGATCTACTTCTAGGAAAATACAACTTTCATGTCTGTCTGTGTAGCCACTGCCCTGCACCACGGGAATGTTGGTCTCTTAATTTTTCTATTTTATCTAATATCAGTACGGATATTTCCATTTCTCAGGGAAGTGCATAACTTTTTTTTCCAATCCTGCCATGCTGTTGGCCTCAGTGACGAGAATCTCATTCACAGCAATCTCACATTATGTTCCTCCTTTTCCTCACTTGAGTGTGTTAGCAGCCTGAGCGATGGAGAGTGGCTTCTGGTGGCTGCATTCAGATTTGATGTGCTGATATAGCAAGTAAAGAGTAAGATAAAATAACAGACCTTTAACACACCTACTCTACATCTGTATATTAGTAGCCATTTAAGCCAGTTTTGAATCCCCTTTGGCAAATCAAGGAAGGAATGACAGATGCTGAAGCACAGTGCAAGGGGGACCTGCCTCAGCCCTCCTGGTATGGAAAACTCCAACTTCAGATCTCTCAAATCTGGCTTCAAGAATTAAATCATTCTGTGGGGAAAGAAAGGAGACTGAGGATGGAAAAAATGAAAACAAAACACTAGCTGGTCATAGGATCAAAGGAAAATTAATACCAAAGAAAGGATTAAAAATTAAGAGTGTTTGGGGAACATTGCTTTTGTGCACTACCCCTTGGCTATAAAAGACAGAATTAGAAAGATTTCATGGAATTTCAGGCCAGAAGGGGACCATTACAACCAGTTGCTCAGATTTTCACTCTGCTGTTAAGGCTGCTGATGCAGCCAGCTTTGCAGCGAGGCATCCCTGGAGGGATGGCAGACGGAATGCTGAACCTGCAGCCTCTCGGCCAGCGCCACACTCCGAAGGCTGGAGGTGGGGCAGGGAAGGGCTCCCTCCCACCATGTGTGCAGACCCTGCTTGGACGCTTGTCTCCGTATGAGTATTTCCCCTCTGCCCATGGCTGCTCTCTGGGCTGCCACAACCTTCTCACCTCTGCCACAAGCTGTTACCTGCCCCCTTTGCTCACTTAGCCAAAAAGTCAAAACCAAAACATTGCTTCACAAAGCTTCTCCAAAAACCCATACCTATTGGCTGCTGCTTTCTATTTTGAAAAGCAAGGACAATCTGTGTGCTGTCAAGGATGGGAGGCAGGTGGGGTGAGGCTGCTCTATGGCAGCACAGACGGAAAAGACACCTTCTTCTCATTTGATTTGCTTTACTTTGATTTTTCTCATCTTCTAAACATGCACAAATCAGGAAAGGACTTGTAGGTGCTACATTTTTCTGTGCAGTCTGTCAAGACCTAATTAGAGATGTGGTTTGGTCTGCAGGAATCACTGGTGGGACCTCCAGGGCTTCCTATGCCTTGTCTGGACTGTGTGCTTCTGCTGCCTGTACTCCTGAAGCAGCACCTACCATGGAAAGGGCTAAGGATTTCAGTACTTTTTCAGCTCATTGTAATGTTTTGCACATTCCTCTTAACCAATGCAGTGAAGATTTTGATGAAGGAACCACGTTTTTATACGTAGCAATAACGGATTTTGTCTTCTATTTTACAACACATGCTAACAGCTGTTTACAAAGTAGTGATGGTGGAATGCAGTCCAGTGGGTATACTGACTATTCATTTATCCAGAGGGATTACACTGTGGTGAACAGCATTTGGACTTCAATTTAGTATGCATCCAGCCGAATTATGCGATTAGCTGATATGCAATAAACCAGAACAGAAACACATGCAGTCAAATGGTGCCAGATAAAAAGCATATCATTCTTACACAAGGTCTTATAATACTGTACAGGTAAATGATAAATACATAGTCATACAAAATTTGACTATCTTGTCATATAGCTATACTTCTTGCTGTGCTGTGTACATATATCTGTGTACATATATGTGCAGAGCTGCACTGATTTCAGGTTCTTATATTACTCATTAAATAATTTTATTTTGTTGTTTTACTTGAACTATATCACACTTCAAATTCTGGCACAAAGCAATGTTTTTAAGTCACTTAAAAGAGGACATGAGACTTAAAAGGCAGTCTTTAATTAAAAAAAAGTTTCAGAGAAAACTCTTCTCCCAGCAGAAATGTCATGGTGATTTTTAAGAACAGAGAGAAAGAAGCTTTTGATTACTGTTAGGAATTTTTACAGTTATGGGGTTGCTGCTCTGGCAGTGCTTCCTCTCCCCTGGATGGAGGGGATGGAGACTGGAGGAGAGCCCACCTCCTTTCCCTGTTCTGTCACAAGGGAGCAGAGTGGAAAGAGCCCTAAGCAGAATTTTTGTCTCCAATCCCCCCTAGCAGGCTGCTGAGCCCAGTGAAGAGAGCAAATAGGAGAGGGAACCAAGCTGAGAGGTTTATCACCCCACTGGAGGCTCCCAGCTGTGGATTTCATTCTTTGTACCACTGTGAGACTGACCACAGTCCTCACCCTCAGCCTGCTCCTCATGGGAAACCAAGGGGTGGGCAGCTTTGTCCTCCGGATCAGCCGTGGGCCGGAGCAGGGTATTGACATATCACGTGTATAAACCTGGATAAAATGAAATTGTAACTGAACACACAGTGCGCCCTAAATTGAGGCATGCTGCTTAATCCACCTGTGCATGACCATCCTGCCTGCACACCGGAGTAAGATCGTCTCCATCCCTCTGCATCCAAGAGGGATCATGTTGTTACCTTTTCAGCTTTATCACTTTGCTTGATATTAAAGTGATCGGTGCCCTGGCAAAGCTCAGAAGGAAAGAAGACTTTTCTTGTTTTCCTGTTTCAAAGGACGCAAAGCATTGACCAGATTAAAGAAACAGTGAACAGGCACTGGCGTGGTGATTGCTATCCATCCTCTGTGCCATGTGAGGCCAGACCCTTACAGAAAATAGCATGTATAGAGGTAATTAAAACTATATGGATGTAAATGCCTAAGTAGGCCAAATCATGGCTGTAGGCAATTTTTTCAAAGTGGTGCAATAGGAAAGTTCTTAGCCTCAACACGAGGCTCAGATTATGCAGGGACAATCCCATGTGATCCTAAATGTGTGAACAAACAGACTCAGGTAAAAAAGCACAGCTTGTATTAACCATGCAACCAAAAATATGTACAAATAGTAATTTAAAACATTATAATACAGTTAACGTATTTGCAGTTGTTCTAGTCGTAAAAGATTGTTGAATAGCTTTCATTTTCTAAAGTGCTCTCCTTTCTCACAGATGAAAATAAGTTAGCAGCTCTCCATCTCTGCCTTTCAACAGCTTAAAAAATCATAAGCTTTACATATATAAAAAAAATTAATTCTTGCAAATACTTGTCTGGTTTGTTTTTTTTAACTTGAATTACGAATTTGCACCAGTCCTTCAAAATAGCTGTAGTCTGTTATGTACATACCTGCCTGTATTCATTTTTTCCATATTTGCATTTTCTGTAAAATTTGAAGTAGATTTTAAAAAATATTTTTGTGTCTTTTCAATACAGATATGTGAAGAAAAGGAGAGAGAATTAATGCCTATGAATTACACGATATTCTAAAACTGTGTTTCCAAACTCAAGCTGTGACTTAATAGCTGTAGCTGTATCAACACTGTATCAGTTTACCATAGGAGGAAAATATATGAAATGAGACATAACCTACTAAGGTCACTTCAGGGGCTATCACTGAGCGGAAAATAAATGCTAATATTTTCAGATTTAACATGGGTAAGCTAGTCAGAACCAATAGTTTGGGGCTGAATTCTGAAATGCCCTCGGTGAAAGCAATGCAAGGGGGATGGTCAGTGAGATGGAATTATTAAAAGATAGGGTGGAGCCAAGCCCAGCCATATGGTGAATGCCATAACCGGGGCAGACCTGTCATGGCCAAGCAAGCTGGGAAAGCAGGCGAAAAGAAATTGTCCTGAAAGAACAACATGCATCCCGCCATGAAGAAATGAGGGCAGAGGGCTGTGGGCAACGCATTGGCCAGTGACTGACACTTGCACTGATGAAAGACAACACTGGAAGTTGAGCCCTGGCTATGCAAAGTTGATTAGGGTAGATGGGACCCTTCATCATGCCTTAAAAAATCATCACAGCTCAAAACACTCACTTCCAATATGCCTAATAAAACCCTCGGTCGTTCATGCAAGTTGGGTGAGTAACATATCTATCAGCAAAATATCTGCATAACTGGGTGCATCAGACACAGCCGTTCATAACATCCAAACCCCAGAGTCCTTTCTACCAACAAAAGATGTGAGGGTCTTGCTGCAGCTATGAGAGAAGCCTGAGACTTACTGTAGACATTCTTTATTTTTCCTCAGTTGTGTATTTTCATGAAAAAATTATATGTTAAAAAGCATAAACATGTTTACATTTTGATCAGTAGTATAATCAACAGAGCCATTAACTAGATATTTAATTAACTATCAAAATTTCATCTCAGTCCCCAAATACTTTGTTAGTTGGATGACTCTCATGAGATAAATAACCTTAGTAACATTTACTTCAGATGCTTTCTGAACTGAGCTCTCACGCAGTAAATATTACCTGGCCCAGTGCTCCCCCAGTTTGCACTGGCACACTCTCCAGCACTCTGGATCACTTACTGGTCACTAAGGTGGACCAAAATTGCTGGATATTCCTGAGCTGGTGTTGACTCCAGTTTCTTGTGTCCACATAGTATGTGCTGCACCAATGTGGTCTAGTTCAGAGCTGGCTTGTCTAGTGCTACTCCTGTGATCTTTGCAGCAGTCCATGGTATGATACAGCTGATGAATTTTTATTATCTGCATCTTTTTGCCAATAATCAGATTTGCATGAGGTTTTAAAAATTCAAAAGTAACTCATGTCAAAATTTGGTACTTCCAGGAACCTCTGAAAAGACAAACCTACTCTCTGCTAGGAAGACATCGAGGAAAATATTGTTTTGGTACTGATCAGATGAGTGTATCTCTGCACTTACAGAAACGAGAACAAAAATCAGACAATTAAGCCCAGGAGGACAGGTCCTTGTTGTTACGTAACATTCATATTTTCACTGTGCTCTTGGGCTCAGTCTTCCAGCTAGCTCACACTACAGCTACTGACCCCGTGCATGAGCTTACACCTTTCTTATATGTACGGCATAAATCCATTACACATTCTCGCACCTATAGGCACTGAGGTTTGTTCGTCAGGCTTCTGTTTTGACACAATACAGGTTAAGTTGTCATGTCCATACAAGCAAATTATATGTAGCTAGCATCGTTCTTTGATATTTCAGCAAACCAGCACAAACCAGGTTGCACTTGTATTAATGAATTCTCTTCTGCAGAGGGTGATTATATCCAAAAATATATCCAGAAATGGTTCCTGGCCACAATAGCTCCTAAACCATGCCCAGAACCTGTTTGAAAGAGTTCCTTTTGGCCTGGGCCAAAGTTCTGCTGGGGACAATTTAATTGTACAGCTGATGGAGCACCATAGCTGGAAAAAGGCTCAGGTATTATTTAGTTTCCTGGTATGGGTGTAATTAGCCTGACCAGAAACTGACCTGTGTATAAAATACAGTTTTTAAAATAAGACCTCAGGAAAAAAGCATTCTGCTTAATTCTGATTTTTTCTTTGCAGCCTTATCTCTTTGTGTATTGTTTGTCATTTTGCAAACATTCACTTAGATCAGTTTCTTTGCAAATGCTAGAATGTTGCACTGCTCCATTGCTCAAATAGGAATACTATTCACCCATTCATTTTTGTCTGATTTTCTATAAACTAGAAGCCTTTACAAGGTTTTGCTTTAAAAATTAATTTCTCTTTTAGTTTTTCTAGAGAAAAGAGACTGCCTTTCAGGTGGGGAATTTTAAAAAAGATTACATCTCTGTTAGGTTTTAATTTTTCTAGGAATAATCCATCCAGTACAGCTCAACATCTGTAAGCCTCAAGAGCAAGTTGTCATACTTCAGAGAAGCACAGAGAAGTGAAGGAATTTTCTAAGAAGCCAGATATAATTTTATGGCAGTGAATTGCTACCCTATGAACACTGAGGAATTGTGGCGTTCCACTTCTCATTATGTATGCCCACAAGAGAAATATTAAACTAGGCTTTTCTTTGACTGTTGCCTTCGTTCTCTCTTTCTCTTGTACATACTTATAAAATAAAGATCAAACTTCCTAGGATTCTTTTTATCTGCTTTGAAGTCTAAGGAAAACTTTTTTGGAAATTCTATTTTCATCTCTGTGAATTTATTCTCTAATGCTTCTAACTTGTCAAATATGGACTGTGCTGTTCAAGGAGCACTTAAGAAAAAAAAGCCCATCTTTGAATCTACATGCACGGACAATCATTCTCACAATTCATGAAAGCCCTCAAAAATGTGGAGCCACAATATACTCTTCTATTACCATTTCTTTTGGACAGTTCTGAGGCATGCCTGCTAGATTCTGTGGAGGGGAAAAAAAACAAGGTCTTTTTTTCTTCCTTTTGCCCAGTAAATTACTTTGAGTATGTAAAAGAAGCACATCCTACAGTTTTGGACATCTCTTTTAATAAAGAGAAAAAGAAAACTTATTTCTCAATTTTTTTCTGTCAGAACTCCATTTTTGCCTAAAAAGTTGTTACAGGAGGGCATATTGTGTTTTTAGAAGGATAAAAAGTATTCAAGCCAGAGCTGTTGCTGAGAGGTGGGATGACAGACATGCTCCCGTTTCCTGTGGAGGTGCAGGGGGTGTTGAGCAGGAGTCCCTTGGGTTAACAGGAAGAAGCCTGAATCTCTGACTGCTTGGAGAAGCACAGAAGAGATACCATCTCCTGTAGTGGATGTTATCCTGTTCCAGTAACGCAGTCCTCAGGCAATGCCCTAATGAATCTAGAAAGAAACCTCTAATTAGAAGCCAGGCATGCATCTCCTGCCCTGGAGGGCTTGGTCCCACAGCCCGACCTGCAACTGAGCCCTCCTACCCCAGGCAGGGTGCAGCAGCCTGGCCCCTTGGGGCCACCCTCGGGCATCTCAGAATGGCCCTGTGGGATGGGTCTGTGTCCCACCGCTGAGATTCAGCTCTATCCTTGCGGCTGCTGCAGTAAATCTTCCTCCTCAGTTTTGCCCACAAAACTAGCTTTACTTTCATATTTTCCCAAGCACCTGAACCCAGCTCATCCTACACAACATGGTGCTTCTCAGCCCGTCTCCTGTGACCTACTGGTGGCCAGAAATGGACCACAGAACCATCTTCCCATCTGTTTGTTGCTCTAGGCCAGCTGGGGCCTTTGAAGGAAACTCAAGATATGGGCAACCGAAACCTTGTTTCATTTGGAGAATGACAAAGAATCTAAAGGTCCTGGTGGAATCATGGGACATGTACTGCATTTACAGTAAAACAGTATTGAGGGAAGCTTGTTGGCTGGAAAAGCAACTGAAGGGGCAGTGCTACTCTCTGAGGATATCCACTCACCTCCCAGTTCATGTGTCTGCAAAGGCACTTTTTTCCTTTGCAAATGATGGTCTGAAAAAAGTTATTCATTGTTCCTAAAGATGGATGACACCCTGTTTAAAGTCTCCTTGGGTCTGAAATGAATATAGATTGATCTGGGACGGTCTTTATTCTAAAACACTCTTGTAGAAGTTGAATGGATATTATAGCTGTAAGAATTTCCAGACTAGCCATACAGATATTTCTACTTTGCAAATGTACATGTCTAATGATGGATGTGTATATACACACAAATTCTGTTCAGATCACATCAAAAGGCTGAAAATGGCAGGCTTTACATTTCTTAAGCGGCAGGTCTTACGAGGCAAAGTAGCTAAATCAGAGATCTGAAAAAGCATTGTACGGCTATGTTTTTGACAGGAAAACACCCAAACATAGAAGCCTGCAGGTAATGAAGTGCTTGGTGCAAGATTTCAGCCTTGCACCTATTACATTTCAATTTCATGCAGTAAAAGATTTTGCTCATCCTAAACTATTGATCAGCAAGAAGGAAGTGTATTTCCCCCACCACCGCCGCTTTGAGGCAGGTGGTGATTGTTTTAAATTATTAGGGGTCTAAACTTGGCCACCATCCACGATATGTCAGGAGCTTGGGTCCTCATCTCCAGAGTGGAAAGCACACACCCAAATGTTTGATCAGAACATATTCTTCCAACCTTGCCAACAAAGACACACTCAGAGATGACAATACAGATGACAATTTTCTTTTAAAATCAAAGAGGTTGGGATTTTGTTTTGGTTTTTGGTTTTTGTTTTTTTTTCCCCTATCTTTTTTCCCATGGAAGAATTAGAACATGTTCAATCAGAATGGTGCAATGTGTCTCTGGCAAACAGGAAAATTCCTCAAGGATCTAAATTAAGAATAAAACAAGTGAAGAAGGGGGCAACTCACAGCAGTGCATAAACACTGCCCCTTGTATGGTTTTGCTCTTGTGTGTTTGATTGCCTGTGTGAGTTTTGCATCTTGTATATTATTGTTTATCAAAGAGCAATCAACAAGGAGAGAGATTAGAGGGGAGGAAGAAAGGAAAAGAAAAAAGGAGAGGAGGAGAAATCTCATGCATATGTGAGGGCAAGGGATATTGCCTTTCAGGGTTCATGCACTGTTGTCTTTAATTTTTATGGTATTTGAAAAGAATGGTAATGAGTATCAGAGTTAAAATGCAAGGATTGATGATTTCAGAGAAAATACATTGCCCAGAATTAGCTGAAGCAATGGCCCCAAGGCTTTTCTAGACCAGTGAACCACCTTTAACCCTCAGCTGCCATGTGCCCTTTGAGGAACCTACCAGGGCATTTTTCAAAGCAAGGCCCAGAGCAAATGTGCAAATTGCCCTTTGCTGAAAACTTCCTCCTGGCAAATCAGGAAAACTGCACTGAAAACAGCAGCATGGCATGTTTGGACACAATGTAAGTTAACATATTTTTCTGTTTATTATCCAAGGCTTTTGGGCCACTACAGAGCCATGGGCTACAGTTTGTGGACCACTGAGTTTTGGAACCAGTCCTCATTTAAGAACACCTGCCAGGGACTGTTCATCTTGCAGGGTAACTTCCATACATTGTGAGTCTTTTTGGTAGGAAAATACAAAATAAGAAATTTTAAAAGGACTCGATTGCTGTGAGGTGATTTACTTTTGTGTATTGGGCTAGTTCAGCTGATGATGTCAAGCAAGTTTGCTGTGCTTTAATGTTACTTAACTCAGAACCTGGAAAGCTGATCCTTTCTGGAATCTACTTTTAAAACAAGGGCTCCCAAGACTCATTTGACCTTGTAGAAAGGGCGAAGATGGTTTTGGTGATTTTGGTGATCAGCAAAAATAACCAAACCACCAAGAGAGGTCATGGAGTCTCTCCCACTGCAGATATACAAGAACTGTCTGAACACAATCCTGTGCCATGTACTCTGGGACGGCCCTGCTTAAGCAGGGAGGCTGGACCAGATGATCCACCATGGTCCTTTCCAACCATGCCCGTTATGTGATTCCATGATTTTTTTAAGCTTGACAAAAGAAATAGACAAAATTGCAAAGCTGGGTTGAAATTTCTTACACCTACTCATTTTGCTGGCAAGTATTTGAGGCATATTTGTTTGCTTACACAAAATCAGATTTGTTTATGTATGTTCAATACCCACCTATTGAATATCTAACATGACAAGTCAGGATGTGCTAAAATGCCTGCTTACCCTGGTAGATATATGGGACTATGGTGTTCGTTCGATCTGATGATAATCAAATATAACATTATCCAACTCTAAGGAGAGTGGGTGAAAGCAAAGAGGAATGCAGGAACAGATTAGGAGTTTTGAAAACGAGGATAAGTAAACCTGCAAATTTGGGGGGCATGGTAACGCAAAGCATCAAGAAACTGGCTTGCAGTCTATAGAACCAGTTTGCTTTCGCTGACCTGACATACTGGCTGTTCATGGACCACTTAATATAATGACACTGAGATGCTTCCTGTGAAGCACAAGAATGAAAGAGGAACAGCCTTCCCACTGACTTTCCTTAATTTTGTGCATTTGTCAGAAACCAAACATTTTGTGAGGTATTGATTTATGTTCCTAGTTTTCTTGATCCTTAATGATATAATACCATGTAAAACATTTTAAAGAAAATGTTGTAATCTTATATGAGAACAAACTGTTCTGTCAATAAGTAGTGTAAGTGTACCACAAAACCAACTCACCCTTAACATGACAGCAATTTCTTCAGTGACATTTATGAGCTCATTGAAAGAACAGTAGCAATTTTATTCATTGTTTGGGGCTTACTACCCAACGTATAATGAAAGTGTTATGAAAATTAGAAGTTGCATATAACACAACTCTTTTGTAGTGTAAATAACTCAACCACATAAATTATATACACACTAGAAATATATTAAACACATATACGTTCTATGCAAAGCAGAATAGACCTTTTACCAAACTAAGCTGTGTTTTAATTAGGAGAGTGGTAACAAGCCTTTAAAATCAGCCAACACTGTATTTTGGTTTTAACTCAGAAATTCTAGGGCTTTATGAATTCATGACAGACCCTTAGGGATACATTTTCAAAGCATTGCAGAGGATTTTAGCCATGCAAATCCCATTAAAATCAGTGGGAGACATGGCTAAAATCCACGCAAGGCTTTGGAAGCAACATGCCCCTTAATGTTATCTAGACAGTGTTTCAGCCTGTGAATTTTCTTGCTTCCAATTTTTACAACTGAATTCAAAAGGAAATAAAATTTGCCATGGGGATGTGGGAATTTTAACAGGATGCAGGCTCTTTTAGTTCCAGAGACATAGTTCTGATCTAACAACTATATTACTACACGGTAAAGGTAGGTTTAATCTGTGCTTTACATGCTTTATCTCTACCCTGCTATTTTGACCTGCATCTTTACTATGCAACAATGTAGGCAACTGACTTTGCAAATAAACATACTGTAGTGCTCTGCAGATTATAATTTCTCTTAACAGAGTCTTTGAATTGAGTAAACAATAAAGTTCCTTTTGGAGTGATGATTACATTTGTCTTGAGGCCTGTTGTACCCTGAGCAATGTAACATCTGCTGCAAGGCATTTCAGAAAGACCCACATGCACTATAAAAGTCATAGATCAGGTACTCCCTAGTAAGAGTAGTAGCTGATCAGCATGAGCTTTAAACAGGTGGGTCTTCCCTGCTTGCCTTAGTTGCAGGAACTCTGGTGGGGATCTGCAGAGATGGGCAGCGATGAGCTTGGGAACACATTTTGCTGTTAGGTGAGAAGAACTTCAGTCTCTGAAGAAGATAGAGAAATGAGGCAGTCTCTAGACTGTGCGTCTATCACCAGACATTAAATATGGAAGTAAAAATTAATATGTCTGAGGAGTTTACTCAGAGAAGTGCCAGGTCCTTTAGTCAAATTCAGCTCGCAGTCACTGAAGCAGAAACTGATTTGGAAGGTTGGTTGATGCTGAGGGGAATGGGGAAAACCTGGATCCACAAGAAATATGCATAGACACACACAACAGAACAAGGGCATTCTGAATGGTGGACCTGCTTTTCTGTATGGCAGGTAAAAACAGACACAAAATTTGAGTCCTGGGAAGAAACGTTACCTAATGCCATGACTTTTGAGACCGGTAGGTCCAGGTGTTTCAAAGAATGCTAATGTCAAAGAATTTGGAATTATCTCTCTGTGCCTCCTATGCCTACAAAAGGAATCACAATTGCAGTAAACCCCGGTAATTTTACTGTAAGGGGACGAGCAGGAAGACTTTTGGTACTGCAGCTCATCTGGGAGCAGCTCACGGGGCAGCCCGGCTCTGGGAGATGATGCTTGGGCCCTTTCGGGGTTTAAGGCCAGACGAGCTGGCGCAGTGTGTGCAGCGTCGGTGCCGTGGGCAGGCGCTGGACAGGCAGGGCCGGCGCTCCGGCCCCGCGCCCCGCACTAGGTGGAGCTGCAGCCCGCGCCGCGGGAGCGCCGCCGCCGCCCTTTGTCCGCCGGGCGGGCGGCACCGCCGAGCGGAGAGAGCCCGGCATCCTCCCTCCCGCAGCCCTCTCAGCCAGGGCTTGCTTCAAACAGCAAATCTTCCCCTCAGCGATGCGGTGTAAAAATCCTGTCCTCGTGGATTGGGGGTTTGTGTTTTGTTTTGTTATTTTTAATTGTTGTTTTGGCAGAGCTTAAAATAAATTGTCCTAATTATCCCACCTAATGCTGTAATCTCGGTATTAAGACTTATGAAAACGAAAAGATATTTAAAAATTAAAATTGTACTCCAATGTAATTTGCCGTGCAATTGAGAGACATTAAACTGCGTTGCTTTATCTTTCTGGTGTTCTTAATTCACAATAGGATGATGTGTTTCCCTGTTTCCCTGAATTATCTGACACCACCATTATAATAAATTTAAACTTTGGGGTCCGCCATCCCATCGTGTCCGTGTCCAACACCACCACACCCCCTCCCCCCAGTTTTATGTTACTAAATTGTCCAGGAGAAAAATATAAATAAGGCCAGTACGTCCCCCCTTCAACAACCACACCACACCGCCCTCCCCCCTACCCCCCCTCGTATGTGCCTTTACTTTTTTTCTACACTCTAATGACATTTGGCAGGCTCAACTGTGTAATGCTTGACTGGTTTTATTGTTGTCTGCTCCCAGTGGGGAATAGTTGACACTGCTCTCTGTTTTCAATTGATATCCATTTTCAACAATATTGCTTTCTATTAGATTCCTGCACAGTTTGTGCCAGCCAAACCGAATATTTACCGTGTTGCCCTCAAAGCCTCAAATCAACAAACATTAAAATAAGTAAAATATGCATTTACTATCTGACATTTTCAAATTTCCCTTTCAAATTATTATTTTGACTATATTTCACAACAAATGAATCAAGGATTAAAGACACAGTATTGCCACTTAAGGTAACTCAGATTGATTTTGAGTTTTAAATGACAGGATAAGAGGGTGCATGAAAAGAGGAAAACCTAATGCACTTATCTGCATTTCATTAACTTCTATGATCACTTCTCTGAAAGCGGGTGCACAGATTTATATTGATCCTAGTTTCCAATCTTTGTGTTGAGTGACATTGTTTGTTGTATAATCTGATTAATTCCAAGTAGTTTGCTTATGTAGTAAAATATTAAAATCAACCCCTGGAATCTTTAAATTTTGAGTTACCCACTGAGCTTAGAGGCGCTTCTGGGGCAGACTTCTGTTTCTTGTCATTGCTTTCATGGCTTGGTGTCTGCCTGCATTTCCCAGCTCTCCAGCCCTGCACTGTCTCAGTTCCTTTCACCAACTCTTTTCACCTCTGACACCTCTTTATCAGTTTCCACACTCACCTCAGACAATTCCCCATTAATGGTATGTGTTGCTAATTTTTGGTCACAAGTAATTTATTTATTATGTGCAATTTTGGCTGTGCAAAGCCCAGTTTAAGCAGTCAGTCTTGTTGATATGCATGAAAATTATGGTGGATAAGGTAATGAAACATCATTTTTGTACCTTTCCGGGTTTTTTGTGATAACCTCTTCTACCTCCCTCTCTTCCTCACGCATCTCCTTCCTTTTCTTTGTCATCTTTGTTTTCGTCTTTGTCTTTAGAAGCTCTAACCTGTCTATCTTGTGCAAAAGATCTTTGAAAGTTGTCAAGTAAAAGAGTCAAACCAGAGGAAATTCTGCTGCTTCTTTTCCTTGTGCTCCCTTCCACCCCTTCCAAAATGCCAGCTAGAGCTTTAGATGAGATACGGATTTTGAAAATTTTTTGTTCCTGGGTTCCTGCTGCTGGAAAGACTGAAGATGAACACTGAGAAGGCCATGCTCTGGCCATCAGCCCAGGGGCAGCAGCAGAAGCTCAGGCTCAGCAGGAGCAGGAGGACACAGTCTCTGTGTGAGGGAAGGAGACAGGCTCTATCTGCACTCCCCTGTAAGTGCTGCTGGATCAGCTCTCGCTCCTTGAGCATGAGGATGGAGAAGAGTGATGCTTGGGACAGCCACCTCTAAGTCATTAGGGGCCTAGAGACAGCCTTTATCTGTCCTTCAGCAGGAAGATCCAAGTCTTTTTCTCCTGTGATATACTGCAATTAGCCTACAAGCTTTGCTGGAACCAGAAAATTTAACAATGGAAGTAAACTTGAATAATGTTGAAACTGATTTAGGTTCCTGTAAACTGCTTATTTTTACACTTTCTCGTTAAAGCAGTAACAAAAAGGTACCAACTTCATAAGGAAATATATAAAAGGACTACATTCAGAGAAAAAATGTGAAGAGCCAGAAATTAGGGAACAGAATAACTGAAGCTACTCTGGAAATTTATTTGGCCCCTTTGTGTGCATAACATTCTGATGCTTTTTCAGGTGGCAATATTGTCCTTAATCCATAGGCAAAATGCTTCCTTCCCTGCACAGGATAGATAGTGTTTGCTGAACTGGTGGTTATTCAATATTTTGTTTTCCCCATAAGTGAGTGCACGACCTCAGGCTTTATTTACCAAACACCATCCAAGCTCTGCACTTAATACAGAATTATTAATTTCCTCCTGGGCTGTTCTTTTACTCTCCTCATCAACAGTGCTTCACAATGGTTAATGGAGTTCTATATTTGGCCTGTGGCATAGGACTTTCAGTTTTTCTCAAATTGAGTGTGTGATATCCTTTCCTTTCCTGATATTTATTACCTTTCCATAATGGCACAGATGTGCAGAGGTCTGATCATAAATTGGTTTCATCTCCTGTGCGGAACCCCAAAGCCCCTGAAGTCCTGGAAGAGAAACACTGGCTCTTCCCCAGTGCCCCCAGGTGCTTCAGGGTGGGCAGGGCAGAGCCTAGAGGGGAGCTCCATCAGCCTCCCCCTGGTCACAGCCCCTCTGCTCCTGCTTTGTGGTATAAAGAGGATGAACTGCACTGTTCCCTTGTAATCTGTCTGGATGATTTGTGTTGTCATAGCTTGTACACTGTGGAAAATGCATTCAAATATAACACATAAGCTGTCAGAAAGCTACCAGTCTAAGACAAATAATGTACAAGAAAAAGGCACTTGACAGAGCAGCGATGACTTAAAGGCTTAAAAAAAAGTCAAAACCTCAAAATATTTTGTGACATGGGGCTCATCTCTTTTTTGTTTTGGTTTTTTTTGTTTTGTTTTGTTGTTGTTGTCAGTCTTTAGAGCAAAATTAATTTGTTTATGACTGTTTAGAGAAACCCTAAGTTTTCTCTTCTGGAGGTTAAATAGGAGCCTTTGGCTGATCCAAAGGTGGGGAGGTGATTTTCACCTAACTTTCTTCTGAAGACAGACAGTCATCAGAATCAACAAGCCAGGTAAACACAGGCAATGCAGAGAAGCCCTACACCGCTGCAAATCAGCACAGCTCAAGGAGCTCTAAACTTGATAAGAAGAGACTTGATGCTTTCACTTGGCATCACAGCCCTTTTGTGCCCACTCCAGGCCCTTATTCAAGCACTGATTAAAGCTGGTTAATTACAATGGTAACCAACCACGGCATCCCAAGGTGCTCCCTACCACCTGTGAAATCCAGGGTATCTTGTATAAGAAAGACACACACACAAAAACATTGCAGGGATCAGCTAATGTTGCCTGAGAGCAGGGTATTTTGTGAGATAATATTATGGGATAGTGATTGCCTGGTAGATAATTGTGTGTGAAAGGGTATTTTGTCATACTTGTTTTGCTTTTTTTCCTTGAGTAGGCTGAAAGCTGGAATGTATTGAGTTTCCAAAATAGAAAGAGCTGGATTCTAAAGCGACTCCACAAAAAAATAAACACATAAATTACAGCATTCACATGAGAAAGGATGCAAAGGAAATTCTGCAATTACCAAGGTAGATTCCACTTTATTAAGTGAAGGGAAAAGTAAAGCTTTGTTTTGTGGTTCTAGGATGCTTTTAACATTAACTGTATCTGTTCACCAATTGACAGAAAGAAGAGCGTAGTTGATTATACAGCCAAGGTATGATTGAAGACATGTAGGCAAGGGGCAACTTGGGAAGCATTGATCACAATCTCATTAGATCCGAGATTGCAGCAAAAATGAATGCTAAATGAGGAGAAGGAGAACAAAAAGATGCTGGAGTCAGACTTGTGTTTCTCCAGAGGAATAGCTACATGGTCGTAAAAATCAAACTGGCTGAGGAGTGGGACTGAGGGAAGAGAAAACCCCAAGAACTAAAGAATAGAGAAAGAAAGGCACGTAGCCTGCTCCTCTGCCAGCAAAGAATGTACCAAGAAAAGACAAATGTGGTTAAATAAGGAGTTTCACACCAAAACTAGGGGAAAAAAAAAGAAGAAAAAAGGGAACAGTCTGATGGGCAAGTTAGAAAGGAGAAACCATGTGGTCCAAATAGCTACATGCAAAGTCAGAAGAGAGACAGAAAGAAAGGAAGTGTGCTGGATAACAATAGCCAAAGAAATCAAGCTAATTAGTATGAAGCAAACAAGCTTGACAGACTGGCTGAGGCCAGACAGAGGGTGGAGAGGGGAGGGCAGGTAAGAGGTCAAACGAGCTCTTTGCTCTAGTATTCATTTAACAAGATGAAGGTCACATCTCAGAAAGTGTGATAGATTTTTCTGGATGGGGAAAGTGAAATGTCATCAAGAATTATGGTTATGTCATAGCAGTACTCTCATAATCTTGACAAGTCTCCTGTTCTCGCTTAATTAGTAGGCTTCATGTTTCTAAAGGGGCAAATATAGTAAGTAAAGCTAGCTGAAAATATTTAGCAATTCTGAGGAAACACATGACATTTTCCTCATTGTATTTTCCCATTTTCCGTGCATCAGTCACAAAATTTTAAATTGTCTGCAAAAGAAGGAACTTGGTGGAAGATGAGAGGCTTATACATTTAATCTACATCATGTAATGCCTCAGTGCCTGCCTATTGTCAAAATTCCACAAAACACTTATAATACATACTTTCTTCTAAGCATACCAATAGCTCTGCCGAAGTCACTAGAATTACTCTAGTGCTTAAAATTAAGCATTTTCCCCAAGATTATGTTAGAGCAAGTGCTAAATGCTAGCTTAATCAGTCACAGTAGAGTGAAATACTTTTATTTTGCTATGAAAGACGTGCCAGACCTGTATTGGAGGGTGAGCTGGGGACACTCCAGTCACAGAAAATGCACCCACAGAGTCTCTAATGGACACTTGTTCTCCCCTGGGAAAAGAATTATCTCATTCTCAGGGTCATAATTTTTGCACTTAGCACAATTGGACAAAGGCTCTTCTAATGCCTTACCCGTGCTGGGGTGATATGAATAAGCTGATGAAGAGGAATACGGTTCTCTACAGTTATTTGAATAAGTTGAAACTTTAATAAAACAAGGCTGATGGCTGGAAAATGCTCTCAATCCCCTCCTTCACACTCTGTGAAGAAGCTGTTCCAAAGTGTTTAATATGCACAAGGAAGAACAGGTGGATTAATGCACTCTTGTAGAAACATTTATATGTATATTATATTTGTCATAATTTACTTTAGAAATATAAAATAACAGTAAATCTTCCAACAAAAGAGAAAATTTGTGAGGGATGTTACAAACTCCAAACACAAACCAGATGAATGCTTTTTGTCATTTTCTGGTGTTAGATCAGAAGTCTTGGTATTTTGCATGGAAAGGGAAAGAAAGAAAGAGATAGGAGTCGATAGACGCTTGGAAAATCTTGAATGACCTGTCAAGAGCTCTTACTGATGAAAGTTAAAGGCAACACTTGTAAAAATGAATTACATGAGCTATTTTTTATACTGCACGCAGTTTAATAGTGGACTTCAATCTATTTTATGAGACAAATACCTTAATACAGATGATTTGCAAAAAGAATGCAGTATTTACCCAAATAAGAATAACATCCTCAACTACATTTAGTGCTAATTTAAAATGACAAGGGTTATCAATCCTCAAACTCCTCAGTATAACCTAATCACCAGCTGGGGTCAGGCCAACATTTGCTTTCTAGCAAAGTATTGTAGAAATAGATGAATTGCCCTGCTCTCCAGAGCATTCAATATTGGCTGCTTCTGAAATCAGACAATCAGCCTTGAGGAAGCATCACAGTATCTTGCGCCTTTTTAGTCATTAGTTTTTACTATGTCCTTAGCTGCTGGTATTTTTAAGTGTGCCACTTTTCAAGTTCTGTTATTTTCTTATATGCATATTAGTTTAGAATATGTAATTTACTGCTGTAACCTCCAAGAGACCCTGGAAAACAAAATCTGCCTCTCCAAGGTCTTTTTACCTTAGGTATATAAATTTGAAGGAAATAAAGAGGCTGAAGCCCAAATAAGAAGTTTGGAAAGATTTTTGCTTTTAGGAAATTAGAAGAAAATTACCTGATCCAAAAGGCAAATAGTGAGTGTGGAAATAGACATCCTGATGATGGAAAATCTCTGTTCACAAAAATATCGTGGTAGAGTTTAGCTTTTTTTTCTGAGCGGATACAAACTTCATATCTTTGGTACAATCTTCTCAGATTTTATGTGTTTCTACTTAAACTTAATAACAATAGTAGTGTAGTTCAGTGTAAATTGGTTTAATTTTTCCATTTCTCCAAGAAAAATATTTAGCTGAAGCAGCTACAGAATGAAACTGTCCTTGATTGTCGGGATTTTGGGTCCTACACATTGAAAACGATCTGATTTGGATCCCTTACAAAAACTTCAGGAAGTGTTCGCTTTTGAGAAGACAGACATGCAAATCTGAGGGACAGATAAGTAACTTTTAAAAAAGTTTCTACCCTAGACATTTGGTTTGTCATTTTTAAAAATGTGCATCTAGAAATGTAAGTGTACTGAGTAGTTCAATTTTTTTTTTTTTTTGCCACTAGCTAGAAAACAGCAAAATGATTTTACCTTGTCATAAATAAATGGACTTCTGAGTAGTCATTTGGGAGGTGATGGATGAGTGTTCACCATTCCACCACATTCTCACAAGCTCTTGTAACACAATAACACAGCATGGGAATTTTTGTATAGTACACAAACATACATACGGATAATAATATCTGTCAACCCCTGCCTAAAATCTTACCAAAGAAATTTGCAGAACATCTTCAGCACGATAGTTTCTCTGTATTACTGCATGCAGTTTAAAAAGCATACAATAGCAACTTTGAAACTCAAGACTTTTTTCCTCCTAAGTGCAGACACTTAACTTTGAAAAATGCTGATATTTTATTGTCATGACTACCTTCATCCTGTTCCTAGTTCCCTCTGTCCCATTGCTCTCTAGGCAGCAGAAGAGTATGGAAAGATCTAGCCAGAACTGGAATGCTGCAGGATAAGACACTTCTATCCCTTACCTCAATAAAAAAATTGTGCAGCATGTCATAACTGCTGTTTTAGGCATTAGGCCAAAGAATAAAGACATTTTCAAATGGAGCAATTTTTCTTGCCTTGCTGCTCCAAAACAGCAGCTCCCAACTTTCTCTATTTGTTTCACCAATAACTACAGTTACGAATTCAAGAAATGATGTCTTAAAAGTGGACATTCCTTAATTAAATTATCACCCTGAACTGTGACTGCTAAAGGTTGTGATGTGAATCATAATTTACCATGTTCTAGAATCTCTTAATTTAGGTCTTTAAATTATTCTCAGGTGATGTCTTGGAAATAAATATATTTATCTCCTGTGATTTATCTTCCTTTTCCAGATCTTTATTAAAGCAGGTCACAAACTTTAGTTGTTTAAAAACTTACCTGGAGAGATGATGAAGACACCTTGAGTCATATTCTGGTGTTGCTGGGTCTGTCTGCACCATACTTATCTTCACCACATTGCAGATTTGGATCTCTGCAAGGGGTCCAGATTGGACAATACAGTCTGAGAAGATCTTGAACAGATCATATTCTTCTGCAGTGTGGCTTAGCAATTTCTAAGAAAGCAATTTTTACATTGTTGTTTTTTGAGTTTTTCTTCTGTTTTTTCCCTTTATCTTTTGCCTCATTCCTGTCACCTGTCTGAAGAACTCTCTCTAACAAGGGAAATGAAAACACAGTCCATTTGTCCTTTAAACAGCTGCTGGAAGCTGTGAGCCATTCAAAGAAACAACCCAGGACATCACTAAGGGTATGATGAGTTATTATCAACACCTCATAAGCTATCAGGTGCTTTTTGCCCTGATGTCAGTAACGAAACTCATTCTGTAGCTGGCTCATTCGAAATATCCCTGGGTCAGGCTGTTACTGGGCTCATGTTTTGAAGATGGCATACAGTGTTCAACAACAGAAAAAATCAGTCCTCATGCTTTTTTCATTAGGTAGGAACAATTTGTAAGCACATCATTAAAGCAGTGCAAAACTGATAAAAAGATTTATACAAACAATAGTGATCTGATCCTGCAGATGCCTTCCACATCTGTATTCATCTCAACTATATGAAAGCTGGAGTCGAAATGAAAAATCTAAGCAATTCACCAACATGTCCACATTCATATTGCAGAAATATATCTTCTGAAAACATTGAAAACTAGAGACTTGAGGTTCTTGCAGTACCTATACATGTGCAATGTCTATCACATTCAATTCTTTTTAGGTACCCTGATGTGAGATGTAAAGTGCTTCTAATGGCCTTTCCATTGCTGCAGAAGGTCTTTTTCTTGAGTGAATCCTCTCCTAGTGGATGCTTTTCTTTGATCATTTTATCCAAGTCTTTTCTCTCCTGTGGTTTTACTTTTCTTCGAAGTTGTAGAAGGTGAAGTTATCTTCTGTTTTACCCAAAGTCCTCTGCTGAAGCGAAATGTCCAGCAACAGGTGCTGCAACAGGAGACATCACAGATTGACTGATTCAGGTTGCAAAACTAAAGCTTATGGGACATAAGGAAAGAATCACCCAATCCCACCACATTTCTTTAGCGAAACTCAGCTCCGGACTGCTCCACTGTCTCAGGATTTCTCTTCACCATTCTCTGGCTAGAATGGCAAGACGGCCCCAAACAATTAATAAGGCCAGAATGAATTCAACTCACAGTCTTAGGCAGTATTTAAACAGATTCTTGATTATCACATAAGAATAAAAGTGTAAATTTCTTGATTTTCTGAAAAAGCAGACCTATGCTGTGATAAAGGCCTCTGTTTAAAAATATCGGTTTTTCAGTCTTTTCACTTTAGGAGCTAAAAAGACAGGGAATCCCTTGCAGCCTATCTGTTTGACAAGTATATTTTTTTTCAGACGTGAAAAGTGAAAATGTATCTGTTTTACAGAGATTATGACACTTTTTTTTTGTTCTTTTATATCTCTTTTTTTCTACTCTCTTTTAAATGAATTGGGCTTGGGGTTTTTTTTTTTTTTGCTTTTTTGGTTGGTTGGTTGCTTTTTTTTTTTTTCCTTCTGAGTCTCATTTTGTCCATCCCATTTTTGCATCTAGTAAAAGAGTGGGGAAGGTTGCACTTGGTAAAACCAGTGGTGGAGAAGGATTTATCTTCTCCATGGTTTTCCACTGCTGTGTGGAAGATAGCCACTTGCCAGTCCCAGTAGTTCTTGATGTATTCAAAGTAAAGACTGGATTAAACAAATGATCTGGAGGATGAGCTGACTTTCCCCCATTACATCATGTCAGATTGAAGGTTTTATGCCTTCTGTAACCTGTTACTCCTCCCAATAGCTGGTCTGCACTGGAGCCAGCCTAGTTGGGAAGGGGTTGTTAAACACCGGAACAGACTGCCCAGGGAGATGGTGGAGTCATCAACACTGGAGATGTTCAAGAAAAGACTGCACATGGCTCTTGGTGCTATTGTCTAGCTGACAAGGTGGTGGTCAGTCAAAGGCTGGACTCAATGATCTCAATGATCTTGGTCTTTTCCAAAGTAAATGATTCTGTAATTTTGTGATTCTGTGAATTTTCCCTGGCTCTTGGATCTCTGGGGAAGTGCAGGGAAGAGGAAAGAAAAACAAATTGACTCTTGCATATGTGAAGCTCCAGACGGCGAACATCCTCTGTGCCTGGGATCTGGAAATGCAGTCTGTTTGAAAAAGGGTTGGAAAATCACTAAAGCTTTTCAGTGGCCTCGTATCACTCATGTTTCTTTTTTGATAATGGCAATATGCTGTTGTATCATGGGTAGCCAGTGTGACAGGTCATTCCCAGGGGTCAGGCTGGCAGCCCTGCCAGGTCAGCCTTGGGCAATGCACAGCATGACCTGGACACCTACATGGGGCACGTTTAGGTGTTCACACTGCACACGCTGTGCAGCTTAGCAGGGCTCTTGCATCGTCTGTACTGCCAGCATTGCACTTTTCCCAAGCACTATATACTTTCAGCACAGGATTATAAAAAAGAAATTAAACTGGAGCCCATTAAGCATGTTTACTCTCTGCAGCAAATATTTTTACCACGTAGTTTTGTGAACAGGAAGTGCTGTAAACTTCAGCATTGCTGCTGGCTCCTTTGTAATCACTCTGCTGATTATGAATTGCTGCCTTTTGGCAGTTGCTGCTCACACGGTTATGATTCCTGCTGGTGGGAGGGTAATAGAGGGGAAAAAATGGAAAAAAATGTGCAGGCCAAGGAGATCTCAGGACAATTAATGTCCTTCAGCAAAGTGGAGTAGGGTGCAAGATAAACTAGCCAAATCCAAGGCTTGTGGCAACTCTGTCTCTGTCTTTTCCCTCCTGCAAAGGCTTTATCTAAAAAGATATATGTGAAGAAACTAGACCTACCAGTTGGGTCTTGATCACAGTATATCAGAAGAAACTACGTAGCCTGAGAGCTGGATTACAGACATCACAGCAAAAGTCTGTTCAAAAAAAGAAGTGAAAAACATTAAGCTGTAAGATAAACCAAAAATCATCCCTTTCCTCTGTATGCAAAACAGTGATCTGAGCTAAAAAACAAGAAGAAATCCCCATGGTTATATGATAGCTGATGTGTATTATTTATTTTTATGAGATAATCTAAAGCTTTATACAGTGAATGCGAGTATTATAGGATTTGGTGCACTATTATTTTCATTATGAACTCATATTTTTCAGAAGTTTATAACCTGAATGTTAGAACTGGTGTGGAGGCTTTGGAACTTGCTGTAACTTAGCTCAGCCTGAGGCACTGACCCTCTCTAGTCTCTGTGAAACTGGGCTCTTACCAGTCTGGCACTGGTGTGGTGAGTAGCAGGAGGCTGTGGAACTAATGGGAATCTGTCATTTGGAGAGGGAGAATGGACTCCATTGATTTATTTTGGATGAGCTCATTATGTGGGGGAGAGCAGGGCATGTACATATGGAAAACTTTATCCAGTGAATTTCACACCCATCATGGAGTTGAGTAAGTCAGTTCTTTGTTAGACTGCTGACAGCAGATGGCTAACTGAAGGCATTGCTCGGTAATATGTTATATTTCTCTCCTTTTTTGCTGTTCAGTTCTGCCTCCGGCTGGACATCGAGGAAAACCCAAGCCTTTTAGTCTGAAATTTCTAGGTACCCTTCAGGTTGTTGTTCTTGGCTTTCCCCCTTCATTTTCCTTCTTGGTCAATCAAAATTCTCTTCAGACTAATTTCATGACACACTGTCTGTTTGGATGCTCTCTGTCTTTTGTTCAAGGCAGAAAATCTGCCATTTTCCAACACATTTGTATCCTCTTCGTCTACCTTGTGTCCTCTTTTCATCTCACCCTGTTATTTTCTTTTCTCCTTGTTTAGCCCAGTGGCAGAAAAGGGCTATTAATGATTCCTGTGAAAATAGCATTTCTGCTTGCATGAGAGTGCTGCCAGACTGATCGTATTTGTTCACCATAATGAGTCTCACTAGATTGTAATGAGGCATCTGATGAGACTAGATTCAAATTCCAGGACTTCACATCTGCCCTTGCACAGTCCCTTTTCTTCCTTTAGAAGAAGGATTTTAGTTGCCTTGGCTTCCATAAACTTCTTCGTGCCTACTCCTTGATCTGCTGTGCTAACAAAAACTATTGTAGGGAGTGGATGCTTCAAGCTTTCAGTTGTGCACATAGTCCCAGTGAAGCCAATGTGTTATGGAGTGAGCACTAGTAGCCAACATGTTGGTGAGGATGATTAGAGTGGGTCTTGTTAGAAATAAGCTTGGTATGATGAGATACAAACTTTGCTTCTTTTAATATAGGAAATCCAAGATTATATCTTGTCCCCATTCTTGTCTCAGCATTTTTGTGAAGGGTCAGGTTAAAAAGCAAATTTTGCTCACAGAACTGCTTTTAACTGCCTATTCACATTCTTCAGTCTCAGTTCTTCAGGAGAATATGTCTGAGCAGATGGCTTTGACTATAGCATGGGCTATGTACCACATAAGACTACTCTGGCAAATATAGTTAGGTATCTGTCTGATATGGATGACAAGAGACAGTGAAATATGTGAGGGTGTGAAGCTGAAGTGTGGTTACTTCTAAATGCTGAATTAGCTCTGGTTCCATTTTTGTTTCAACAGTTGTTACTTTCTGTAGGAGCATTATAGCTAGCTGAACTCAACTTTTCATTTTACCATGTTAGTAGGATCAATGACCTTCAGAGAAGAAAGATGTGACAGGTGTAGGGGACAGTCTGACAGAGCATAGGAGTCAGAATTTGGGAGGTAGGAAGAATGCGATGATAAAACGCAGTGGTAAGTGATTTTTGTGACTTGAAAAATTCATCTCAATGGTACCTGGTAGAATAGTTAAGCCAGGGTGATTATCTCTCGTTTCTCCTGAAGAAGATACAGAAGCGGGATGCTGACAGCATGCTATGAATAATTGTTGTCATTTTGGTGTCAGCGTGGGGAAAATAGGCCTTCAGGCCCCTGCTGGTTTATTCTCTCCATCGGGCTGGAGTATCACACAATAGGTAAAGAGGTAATACACTGGGATAGAGAGTGCTTGGGCTATGATTTGGGAATCATCGACAAAAATATTTTCCTTTGTAATCTTGTCTTAATTCTTCAGAATCCTCTTTATGTTTTCTTGGTGTACGAGGTGGTGGTGTTCTTTGGGAAAAGGCTCATGTGGAGAAATAGGTTTATACTACATCTGGAGGACACTGAGGCTTGTCAGTCCAATATCCTCTGAAACAAGACCCATAGCATGAACAATTGGCCAGATCTCCTGTGCTGTTGCAAGAAGTTCTGTGGCTGCCCATTTCTCAGGTCTGGAGAAAACTGGGAAGCTTCAAATGATATCATTTGCCTAAAAGCTTGATTTAAACCCTTGTGGAGCTCTACAACCACATCCTTAAATTTGCTTTAGTATTCCTGGGAGGATACTGAAAAGCAAAAATGAAGACTTGGCAAAGCTAAATACTCAAAGTCATGTGAGAAAATGAGTTTTTTGACATTCATTTGTCACTATTTGTCATTACATAGTTTGTTTAACGTGTTTAGGAGCCAAAATAGTGACACAAAGCTGATGTTACCAGGCACAGACCCTGAAAAATAGTGAATGGCTAAGGTAATGTGTGAAGTGTCTCTGCAGCTGGATATGGTTTCTCTAGATGACGAATGACCAATACATCTTTGAGGAATGGGATAGACTCACAAATTTACATAAAGAAAGTAGATGACATTTGTCAGCTTCCACTGTCTGGGTGTTAAAACATTTAGTTTTGGAAGCAATTATCTTTTTTTTCTCCCATTTTCGCTTGCAATAGGGAAGGAACTCCCTTTGCACATCTCAGTGTCTCCTCTTTGCTCTTCTTCATCTCCATCCTCAAAAGACCTTTTTGTGATGTCTGCAGAATACCCTCAAGACTTCAGAGAGCTAAAACTCTGACTTACCAAGATGGCCAACATTGTCCCTTCCCCCGCTTTTTAGGTCCTTTCTCTTTGCAGTTGTCTGTCATCTCCCAGTTTATGCTGAATTTGGCAACTCTTAAGGACAAAGACTGCAGGTCCATGAGTAGGGCTCATAAAATAGCAATTACAGTAATTGAGAACTAATTCTCCTGAGGTAATCGAGTCATCTTGAGACACCTTTCTTTAAAAGCAAAGATATATTCCCTTTCCATCAATGTTCCTCTTGCAAACGCCATGATCTTGTTTCCAACATGAAAGCAATTCTCAGACCATGTGTGTTTGTGTGTATACTTTATAACAGAAATATTTTCTCAGGGAACTATAACGTTTCAGTTGCCACTGCAAACATGTCAGAGGAGTATGTGAAATGGAGCTGACACAGTGCAGAAGCTTTATTGGCAATTACACACGAGACACACGCAGCGGACATTTAATTACTAACAAAGCCACTTATATTGTGGACTTGGAGATTGTAGATTTCCCCATGACTCCTTGGACAAATAATTTAACCTTTTTTTCTGATTAGGGTATTGATGCTTCCCTAAAGGAAGGCTATGTGGCTGCCCTCGTGGAAGTCCTACCTTGCTTCGTGGTCCCCGTAGGCCCAGGTGAGAGGCACGGTGGGAAAGGGGACAGGAGGAGGGGACAGGAGCAGGCTGGGCAGTGTGAGCACACACTGCTCCCTGCACCAGGACATCCATTCTCCTGATGTGGCCATTCTCACCCTGTAGCAGAGCCAGTAAGTGCCACAGAACTGACAGTACTACAGAGCAGGGGTAAAGACATTGTTCCTGTGTAGGCTGAGCTTCCCTTCTACGGATCCCGCAGCTTGCCAAGGACAGACAAGTCTCCAGTCCTTCCCCAGCACAGTAGGATCCTTGGGGAGCTGCTTCTTCCAAAGAGGTTCTTGATCCTGATTTTGTCATGCAAAGGATAATTCCCTCCTCCACGTAAGTATAGAACCCACTACATTTATAAAGCAACTCCTGTGTTTGAGGAATGACTCCTGCCACTATTTTGGTAGGAGGAGATTTAAACTGTGAAGGCATAATGAATTTCGATGTGTGCTCTGTGCAGTGTCAAACTGTTTAATTTCGAGAAGCTGAAGTCACTAGCCTGTTGTTTCATGTTTCTGTCTAATTGAAATGTTAAAGAACTGATCTTTCTGCTGTGTATTTAGTCTGGACATTCCAGCCTTTGAACTCTCACCAGCACTGTGAGTAATGTTATCCACACACATTTACTCTATTGTTACAGCAAAATCTCTGCATTTGATTTTTAAAAAAAAAATCAAAGGACCAGCATGATGTATACATGAAACATTGAAAATATTCTTTTGGAGGAAAAAAAAGGGATAGAAATAAAGAAACAAGGAAAGAAAGGAAGAAAAAGAAAAGGAAGAAAAAAAGAAAAGAAAGAAATCTCAGCCCATTACACCAGCTCTTGGGGAAGGAGGGAGGAAGCTTTCATTAGACTTACCATCATTTTCAGTTTTAATCACCTCTCTTCTTTTCAAATTAAAAAAGAAATTTTGATCAAGGGCCTAGAAGACCCAGAAGTGCCTTCTGGGGTTATCTGAACCAGTCACCTGTTTGGAAGAGACAGCCTTTCACCATCAGATGGATATGCATTTTCAATAATTAACTATTTTTAGCGTGGCATAAGTGAAAAATTAATAAGCCCCAGCAGCAAATAAGCATTGCAGTGTGGGTAGAGAAGAAAATACAGGCCACAGCTCAACCTCCTGCTTTGAAAGTTCAGCTCCCTTTCTTCCCTGCCTCCCCTGCCGCAGTCCCCAAAGGGTGACTTCCCTCTCTAATAGACCCACATTTACAGCAAGAGGTTGTCATTTCCCAGCTAGTCCAACATTAACATTCATCATCTCATTTCAGCACCTCCTGTGAGTAATTGCAGCCCTGAGAAATGGTCTCTCCCTCAGCTTTTTTTCTACCCAGACAGGGGCTCCCCACAAACTCCGGGCACTCCCCCAGGGAGTTTGCTGTTCCTGCGGTGCTCCCTGACATTCATTTGTTCATTCCCTCTGCTGTGGCCGGCGGTGAGTGGGAGGGCTGAGCAAGGGGATGAGGTCTGTCAAACAGAATTGTCCCAAGCAAAGGGACATTGCAGCTGAGGTGGCAGAGGAGGAAGGACAGAGCCTTTACAGAGTGTCTTCTCACTCATGGAGACGAGCACTGAGAGCAGCCCTGGCACCCCTCTAGGCAATAATCAGGTCTGTTCCCAGCTTCCCACTCCTGCAGTAAGGACACAAGGCTTGTTCAAGGGGTCACTCATGACCACATCACTGTCAAGGTGACAAGCAGATGATATGGGGAGACAGGGTGGCACCAGGCCCATTTAGTTTCACATTATGTCCTCTTTTGACACCACCATCTTTAAGGCCACATTTCCGCATTCTGCAGCATGTCCATCATGGATTGTTCTCTTTGAATTTTAGCCTAATTTTAAATCAAACTTAACCTGGTGAGAGTTCTGGGCAAATGGTGGAGAGAGGTCTGCAGTGCCTCTGCAATGTTTGGCGTATAAAATAACTCTAATGAGCCCTCAGTGATGATTCACTCAAACTGAAAGGGACTGAAGACTCTGGGACCTGCAGTAGGCCATTGTGTGAAGTGGGATGAAGCCAGAGAAAAAGGATCTGCACCATTTTTTAGGCAGTTGCACATTCCTTTGCAACAGGTTGCACAGCCTGCCTTGAGCACAGTGTGCAGAATTGTCTTAAATATTGGGCAGGTTTTAAATTAACGACTGATCCATTTGCCGTTCTTTCCAATTAAATTGCAAATTCAAAAATTGAAAATTTAAATGGAATTAAGAAAACTGCAGTCTAATTTCTGTTTTGTATCATCAGTTTAAAAGGTCCAATGATCATTAAGGCACCATTAACTACAGAAGAACCGATGGAGTGGAGCACTAGCATTTGAAACTGAAGCACAGAGTTAAAGCACTGTGTGAATAATGAAAGGAAATTTTGCTCAAGGAAGGGTCTTGTGGACTAGAAAAACTGTAATGCAAACTGTGGGCCTCTATATAAAAAAAGGAGAACATATACAGACATCCACAGAAGGCATTGTTTATGTCACCACTTGAATTAGAGACTAAGGAAATATTATAGGCAGAGTTGATGGATTATACAATAACAAAGGCTTGAAAATCTCTAATAAATTTATTTTTAAAATAAGCAATTGAATGACCACATCTTAGTTAATAGACAGAAAATGACCTAAAGATTTTAATTCGGGGCAACTGTCCCATACTTGACTGGAAAGGTTTTTACATGTAAAGTTGGGACAAAATATTAAGGCAGGTGGAATTACCTGCCTGACAGATGTTAGCTGCAGAGAGTCTCAGGGGTATCAGTGAGAGAATACTTGAGATGATGAGTCTAAACCACTTCCATTTTCTTTTCAATTTTCAGAGTTGCCCAAACTTTTCTTTCCCCTGTAGACAATGCAGTACTTTTTGTTTTGCAAAGCTAAATTAATTACTTGTTTAACTGTGGTTTTACTGAGAAATTTAGCTAGATTGCTGGAATGGGTTCAGGACAACGCCAGATTTTTAAACATTTAGGAAATGTCAGTTGTTTTTTTGTTTGTTTGTTTGAAGTACCTTAATGTAGAAGGCAAAATAGCAACTGTTATTTATAGGTTTGGATACTTGGTCACAAGTGGTAAAACACACTCTAGAAATCATTATATGAGTGAGAAAAACAGGATTTTACACTGAAGCTGTGGATGCTCGAGATTTGTATTTTCAATTAAAAATGATAAAGCTAAGTACAGAACATGTCAAGTGAAACCTTAAGTGAAGTATGAATTATTTGTAAAACATTATGTAGATATGCCTGCCAGTAGATAAGTACATCTTTGTGCAATGTTTGCTGAGTGGAAACAGTTATATTTTTCTGGAGAAGTAGGAGATGCCATCAGCTCTGCCCTGTTTGAAAATGTATTTATGGTCAGACCCTGGAGTTTTTGAAACCACTGATGTGAGGTGCTGACAGTATAGATCAATGTTTCTTCCTGGCTGAGCTGACCTTTTTGGTACCAAGAAATGAAATCCTTATGGGACAAAAACTTTAGTACCTGGCTGCTAATAGTTGGATTCAATTACCCAAGAAGTCAGCTGAAAGAAAGGTACAGAAGTTGGAATATTTTTGAGGCTGCTCTAGACAAGTAGAAGATAGATCACATACCTATTGATAATATAATATTCTTTGTATGAATTTTGAATGTAGATACAAACCTGCAGTGTTGATTTCACTTCAGTATATGTAACCCAGAGTGCAGATTTGTAATTAATAATAAATATGGGCAAAAAAACTTTGCACAGCCTCTCCCTTCACCATTATGAGGTACAAAATCAAAACACAAGCCAAATATCACATTCCTTGAGAGGATCATACACAGGAAAAATCTGATCAAAGGCTGCCCCCTGAGTTCACCCCACACTAAAAATAACATCCCACAGAAAGCTGCCTTCCCAACAGCAGGTCCCTTCCCTACAAGCCGTTTGGTTCTCTGTGGCACAGCTAGATATAGAGCAGCAACATGCAGAGCTCACATCAGCTCAGCAAACATTCCCCCTTGTGCTGGGAAATTGGATGCACCATTGTCATTGCCAGAAGAGAGCTACGATACTGACACATGAAAGTGCCTCTGACAGCCTGGGGAAATTGCTTTATTTTTTCTTGCAAAAGAAGATTTGCAATCCAGGCTAACAAATTATTCTTTTATCTAGTTGCTTGCATTATGGGACCCCAATCCAGGATCAGGGCTCCTCCGTGGTACACACTGTGAAGACATGTAAGGAAGAGAGCAGTTGGCACCCCAGAGAGCTCACAATCTGCATAACAGGCAGGAGCTACCAGGTGGAAGGCAGCTGGGCTGAGAGAATACAATAACCATAAAATGGGTATGCATAGCATTCTTCTCATTAAAAGATGGTGGCAATTTGAGGGCATCTTGGTGGAGGTAGCTTGAAGGAAGAATTTAAATGAGGTTAAGAAGCCAGCTATACAACAGGGATATTTTGCAGTCACAGTTTGGGCTGAGAGGCATCCAGGAGGTGCTTGAGGGAGAGGGAAGAGCAGGCACTGAGGCAGTGGCAGGAAGGCTGATGCCAGATGAGAACAGTCTGCTGAACACAGGCTTCCTTAGCACACCTCAAGCCACTGTAAAATTTCATTTGTCATCATGGTGGGGTAATCTAGGCCACACTTTAGGTTTTGAGGGGAATTTCAAGTGTTTCTAAAATAGTTCCTGGAAGGCAAGCAATGATTTGGGCACTAATGCTCCTGGGGTAGAGAAGCATATCTTTGGATGATTTTTCCTGATTTATGGAGCAAATTAGCATCATCAAGTAAATATGGTATTGTTTTTAATCTGTTGCGTGTCCCAGGATCCTCAAGCTCCCGATGGATAGTCACTTCTTGAGGACAGGCAGTGGGGAAGGACTTAGGGTGTACATGGGCAAACACACACAACTTCTCTGCAGGCCAAAGGTTACAGACTTTATGGCAAAACAAGGTGTGAGGACTGACCCTGAGTGCAGTCTGGGATAGATGAGAGCTCTGTCTCAAATCTTCAACTTCTGACTAGATTTCTGTACATCTAGAGACTCACTTAATGGTGCTATTGATCGTGCATTTATCAAACTAAAAAGAGTTATTTTTTTTCCCACTGGCTTTACTAGGTGCTGTTCATGGACTGACATTTATAGACTCATTTCTGATGCTGAATTGTATGGGCAGGTATTGTAACGTGGAACTAAAACAGCAGGCCTGTAATTTCATAAAAGGACTTCAGGAATGTGCAGCCACTGTAATCTCAGAAGGAATGACTTGCAGTATGAAACCATATAGTAAAATATGACTGGAGTGGTTAATAAGTATTTGTAACTTGGACAACAGTTTGTGAACAGTCACTAGGGGTTGAAATCTGCTCCGCATTTCACTCTGGCTATGCACCTGAAATAGCTGCAATGCAGTTAACACAGAAATTGAGTTTTTAAGAGAGCAAGATTTAACTCTAGAGAAGCACTTGTGTGGCCAGAATAGTGCCACATGAAGTTCTTAAAACCTCTCTGCAACTTTGAAACCTGAGCTCCTATTTCAGAAGTGGCTTAGGTGCTTAACTGAGAGATATTTTCCAAAGCATCTAAGTAGATTAAAGACTTAACCTCCTTCAGAAGTCAGTGGCAGCCCACTATGCAGCTAGATAGCTAGATAATACTGCTTAGGCACTTTTTTTTTTTTGATTTGCACTGAAAGTCAGCAGAATTAGTCTTTCTAGAGACCAGTACCGCTTTCCAGGATGGGTTTGGGTTTTGTAGTAAATGAGTGCATTTTAAAGGATAGCTCAGACCTGAAGATTTGCTTATCCAAGGTGAGAGCATGACAGATGTATCTTTGTATTTGTACTGCCCTTCAAGCAAACAGGGAGCTGTACTTTGGCATGTCCTTTCCTGTTGCAAGATGGCCTTTGTGGGCAGCCTTAACCTGTGCCATGGCATTATGGACACTCAGAGCTGGGCCTGGGACCTCCTGGGGCATCACATTACTCCCCAGTTCAGGTCTCAAGGAGGATCAGACCTTACAGTTGATGTGTCTGGGTTTTGCCTGCTGCCTGCAATAGGAACTCTCTGCTAGCTCTGGTTGTACAGCAAAGCAATGCAGCTGTATTGTGAGGGAATGGGAAATGGGGGCAAACCACTGGTTTGTTAGGTTTTCCCTTCATCCATGCTGGTGGGTGAGTCCAGGATGCAGAGAACCTGCTGGTGTTTTTATCAATATGCAGCATTTCTCCTTCCATTTCTGGCATCAAAGATATATGTAGGCACTAGTCCAGTGATGAAGAGATGCTTGGTGTAGCAACTGGGGGAAGGAGCAGAGTTATGTACAAAGGAGACACACCAGTCAACACTCATCTTCCTAAAATATTTTTTATCCTGTGCCAGAAAGCCAGTGGGTGAAGGGTGTGTGAGCGTGTGTGTCGACCGTGGGTGGGGGAATGGGACTGGAGGTTTGTTTACTACAGTTTTACTTCATTAATATTTTAGTCTCAGGTGCAGAACTTGGAGAGTCTCACTGAAATCGCAAACAGCACTGATTGTGGTGTTTGTGACAGTGCCATGGGGCATTTGCATTATTTATCCCAGGCTGCACTACCCATACAGCTTTCAGGGAATATTTTCAGACAGAATCGCTAATTAGCACATATGTGGAATCTTCTCAAAGCAGTTGGGAACTCTCCTCATTACTTTTTAATTTTTTCTATTTGCTGAACGTATGTCATAGATGAAAATTCGGAATGATGGTTTGAAGGAATTTTGCATGTTAAATACACCAAACGAAAAGAACAGGATCTTCTATCTGGACGTTGCGAGTGTCTCTGGTCTTGCAGATTCATGCAGCAGCGCTTTTGGGCTGTCACTTGGTTACCCAAAGTCAGTGAGGACAGCTAAGGCCTTTGCTCATTGTCTTGAAGTCTTACAGGCACTTAATAATCATCCACCTTCCCCTTGGATGTTGCTGCTGATTAGTTGTCTGTAAACAGATGATAGAACATGCCGACTATCTCCCATCTTCTGACAAAAGATAGTTTATATATGTGCATATCCAATTATAATAAAATTAAATTTTTGTATATAAGGAAAATTGCGTGTTATTACAGCACTAAAAATGTTTAAAAAATGTTTTTCAAAATGTTAAAAAAATATTTTAAAATATGTTAAAACCCCTCTATCACTGGCTCGTTGTCAGATAGCTCCTGACTAATTCTGCTAAATTTAACTCTTTATTTTCTTATCACACATTTTGTGTGTTCATTAAATGATTTATCAGAATTTACAGGAGTGGTGGTGAGAGCAAAGTGTTTCTTGTACACTTGTGCGTTGCAAAAGATTGATTTATGAAACAGCTTTTCTAAGTTATGACTCAATTTAGCAGCAACATTAATGTTTAAATGTTATTTATTATGGATTCAAATACAAAACAAAAAAGCTTCAGTCTGCTGGCCTGGGCACCCTTTCCTGGAAATTAAAACCGCAGCACTAAAATGATGAAAACCCAAAACATCAGCACACCTCTCATATAGTCAGCTGAAACACATAGTGCAAAGCAGAAAATGCTGTGCCTTTTGTTCTTGCCCACAGAAAACAAAAGACAAATCCTCCATCTCCTGTCACAATTGCTCCATCCTTCCAAATGCCTGCTCAGGTTTTCCAGCTTAGGAGTGAGGACCACAGAGGAGAAAACACAGGAAAATCAGTGTCAAAAATGAAGGCTTCTGACTGGTTAAAAACCAGAGAGGTTTTTGCGGAGCAAAATTCTTTAGCAGAAAGATAAATGATGCAATTTCAAACCTCAGAAAGATCCCGGTATCCTGTGCTATGTTTATAACTCAGTCCTTCATCTATTTTGAGGTCTTGACTTTCTGAGCAGGCCACATGATGCACCATAGCTTTTCTTTCTCTTGAGACATGGCAGAACTCTCTGGGGATGGCTCTGACTGCGGTGCATCATGGAAAGCCTGATCTTGTTAGGGAAGTCAGTCCATGCAGGTCAATAAGGTCATGAAGTGTGCCTGACCAGGAATCAGGTATCACAGCAGCATTTCTGTATCAAAACTGCTTTGATTCTGATTTATATTGTGCCTAAGATTAAAAAAAAACCAGCAAAAAATCCCCTTGGAAATTGAGGTGTACAGTGTTTCAATGAAAACTTCAAATATCCAGGGGCAGAAAACCTCCAGATATGCCTTTAACAAAAATATTGATTTCTGTGAAAAAATCAATTTTCTGCCCAAAAAGCAGCTTTACTGGAGAATTTTGGCAATTCTACTAGGGATCACTAATGGTGAGAATTACTGGTGGCTCTCTGTCTCTTCAACTCTGACAGATCTGGCTTATGCATCCCTTCCTGTGTCAAATAAAACAGGTTGGCATAAGGCTGTGTCAGAGCCAATCCTCTCACAGTAAGAGCCTTGCAGAACAAAAGAGCTGCTACTGTCTGTGTTGTTGTAATCTTTAATACGTCCTCAAGAGATGGCCTCAAGTGGTGGGCAGGTAGTCAGTCACACACTGTTAGTCGAGAAGTCAAAACACAGGAAAGGAAAGAATAATAACATTTTAGTTAAATTTTCAAATTTCAAATTTTGATTCTTACCCCTCTTGAAATGCAGTTGAGCCAATTCAGGTGAAATCAATCAGGAAATGGAAGTGTCAAAGATCATTCAGTACATCAGCAAAATACTTGTCATTGGCACCTGTGAATGACTCAGTGATGGTTCTGTTCAGCCCTGGTAAACGCAGGCTGCAATATCCCCAGTGTGTTTTTTTGGAAGGATGGAGATATTGTGACTAAAGGTGAAAGCCTGTTTTATTTTTTCACCCTTGTCATCTACTCTCTGTGCTGCCAACCTCCACTTCAGTTGCCACAGTGCATAAATTACAGTTTAGATCACACAACCATCCATCATCAAATCACCCCATGAAAGTGCTACTAAAGTATGTTGCCAGTTCTGCCGGTTGACACTCTTTTTGTGATTGACACATATCTAACTTACACCATCACTTGTGTCACTGCTGAATTTGGCCCTGAAACTTCCTCGGGAGCTGTGCACATTAAGTCAATCTGAAAGTTTCATGTAAATCAGCTCCCTTTTGTTGTTCTTTGAGCTTTCTGCTTCTTTTATGTACCGTTCCCCCTAATTATTAAGGCAGTTCATTGGCTTCTTTCTAGCTCACGCAACACTTACCTAAGCAAGGTAGAAAATCAGCTAAATACCTCAAATTTTGCCTAATTATTATTATAAATATTTATTTATTATCCCTGCAGTACCTGAAGGGTAACCAGTACATAAAATAAACATACCATGATGACATACCTTGGAAGCAAGACAATGTCCACAATGCACAAGCATAGGAACAATTTTTACATATGTATGTATATTTGCTACATGATCCATGAAGAGTCTACATGAATATATATATAAAATCACCAGATTGCTCTTTTGGCTTACAGTTGATGAGTCTGAATGAATAATCATGAGAGCTTTCGATGGGCACATGGTTATGTCTTTTCCACATGCAAGTGCACCTAAGCCATGTTAAAACCTGACTCTGAATTGTCTGCATTTGGAATTTTGTTTTTTTACTAGCGTGCTGCTGAGATGCAATACAAAATAATAATTCTGAGAACAGGTTTTGATGTATACACATAGAAAAGTAAAACCTATCATGAATGAAAGGCTCAAACAAAACGAAAATGGATTAAAATTATTGATTTTTCCTAAATGGTGTGAGTCAGGTGTGCTGTGTTTGAAATTATGTACATTATATCTGCCTTTCTGTTTCAGACACAGAGATGCTGTAAACTAACTGTGAGGTAAGGTCTGCTAAGTGTGAATCATTTGATTGCCATTGTTTGTGCAGCATCTGTTCCATAGCATGTTTAATTATTTTTGTGTGTTAAATTCATGTAGGTTACTTGAGAATTGCTTAACTAAGTCTAAAAGTTGCAGCTATTGCAGAATTCATTATCTTGATTATCATTAGAGATGGGCAGAGGAGATTCCTCTTCACACTTTATTCTGAAAGCTTCAGGTGCAGCTCAAAAGTACACTTCCAAACTTATATGCACCTTTTGTTCCTTCGCCAAGCCCCTCTTTGTAGCTACCTTCAGCTGGAAAGACTGCAGATCTTTCTCTGAGTCCAGGTAAAGATCTCTGAATTCACCTGAACATGCTTCAGCCTGGGAGAACTGTGTTTAATTTTCTCTGCTGGTGTCAGAGTATCCCAAATGTGTCCAGTGAACCAAACAGTAGAGAAAAATCCCAAAAAAGTCCACATCTAGCTGCTGAGTGATAAGGTGGGCTGGCACCTGCCCATAATGTGCATATCAACTTGATGCCAGATGTAGTCTTACATTTTAAGATGATTTTCAAAAGGCAGAAAATACCAGGTGAGATTCCTCTGTCTAAAGAAAAAACCAAAACAACATCAAACAATTTCACTTAAGAGCAGTAAACTAGTAGGGCTACAAATTTACTTAGCTTTGTACTCAGACTGCTGATCTACCCTTTGCTAAGCTGCAGCGGAGTCTAACTTTTATTAGCCTCTGGCTTTAGGCAAGCGAACTGTACTAGCCAGTGCTATCCTTTGTACATCAGGAACTTAATTTGAATGGGGCTTCCCTATTTTATTTCAGGTTTTTGATGACTTTGAAGCTGCTCTTGGGAGCTCTTTTCAGGTGTTTTACCGCAGTATGAGATAGAAATACTCTTTTAGTTAGAATCAGAGCTTTTAACATTAAAAAATCACCTGATTCCAGCAAGTGGGAGCTCTTGGTACAGCATAAAAGTGAAGAGCTCACAGTGAGAACTGGCAGTGCTGGTAACTGTCCTTATCACTGGCCTTTGATGCCGTGAGCATGGGATAGAGCTGGCAGTGCATCTTGGCAATTTATGCAAGCAGCTCACGCCTTCAGAGCACTTACTTGCCCTTAATGGGATTGTGTTATAAGATAATGGATATCTTATTTCCTAAGGAGATATTTAAAACAGTATCTGCATTCAGAAAACCCTTCAAAACTGGAACTGGAGGAAAATGCGTGCGATACAAATACTCCTTATCCTGCAAATGCATTATCATGTGCAGATTTTAGGATATGGACTTAAGTAAAAAGCTTAGCTGAGTTTTTAGGAGTGAAATTTCTCAACTCTTCTTGGGATTTGAATTGCTATTCTACTGTCAAAATCAATGAACAGGATGGCTAGAACTCGGCTCAGTTCTTGCAAAATGCACTAAGTAATTGCTAAGTAATTCTCAGTCATCTTGAAATACAATTACATTAGAAAGTCAGGTTCAAAAAATAGTATGAGATTTGCAATAGACTGGTTGACTCACTTTAATTAACAGTTCTTTAATTATAGACATTCATTAATATCATAAAGTTCTTCTAGTTGGCATCAATTGGTATCAGGCATGTAACTAAAGTCTCATTTCCCTGAGGGTGTACATGGCTAGTTTAATTTGCCTGAGGGCTTTTGACTGTAAAATCTCAACCAACATTAAGCAAGTAAAGCTAAGGTACATTGGTGAAATCCCAAATCAGGACAGATGTTTCTTCACAATGATGTGCAAGCCCCGATATTCCCATGGAAACAGTTCTGAATTGAATATTTTCATGTAGTGATTTCAACAACATAACCAAAGTTATATAATGTGTGCATGTTCACACGCACACGTGGCTGTGGGTGTATGCTAACAGGCTTAGGCAGTTATTCTCATAGTAAGGTTGCCTAAGTTTTTAGTCTGTTTATACACATATGTATATACCTATTTAGTACTGTAAGTATGTGATGAAGTATTGATATTTCTCTTCTGTTCTTCCATATGTTTTATTCCTTGAGAGAGTAGAAAAGGCAAACCCCTATTTCAGTGACAAATTCTCAAAATAATGTTGAGGCCTTTGAAGACAGTCCTTGGATTTTTCCAGGTATGAAAACCAAAGCCAGAAGCAAAGAGCTGAATCAGTGCTGGTGGAAAGCTGGTGCATTTGTGTTCAGCACAGTGCACACACATAATATCTGGTAAGCTCCTCACTCCTGTGAAAGACCTCTGCTCTGTTATACTCCAGTTTCCTTCCTTTTTCACAGTCCCTCTGTTTTACAGGTGAAAGTAATTTCCATTTCCCATGTACATATTATCTTTCATTTTCCATGCCAAAAATGATTCCAGTAATTTATGTCAGCATTTCTAATTTGTACAGGATGATTTTTAATATTTCTCTCTCCTTAATGATGTTTGCTTCTCAGTCATAATCTAGTCTCCAGATTTCATTTGTGGAGAGTGAAACCTTGCAGTGAAAATGAGAGACAGTAAGTGGACCTTGGAAGGCAGCAATCCAGAGTAACCAAGGCTTTTCGGGAATGGAGAAGGGAGCTGCTGATGAAATGCTTTTAACAGCCAAAACTAAGGAAAGATACATCTTGTTAGAATGCTTCTCTAAATGTGACAATAAGAGTTACTTCTTTTTATTGATTTCCTTACAGCTAGATGTCAGTAATCTAAGAAAAACCCTTCTATGCTTGACATCAGAACCTACCTGTTGTGCTCCTCTTAAACCAAAAGCAGTATCAAATCAAAGGGCCTTTGAAGAATCTATATGTCCTGCATGAGGTAAAGTCAGCTGGCATCAGATTCCAGAATGCGGGAGAGACACTATCCACGTTTCATCTGGTCCTCGAGTTGCAGGACACTGGGCTCTGGCAGGCAACTCAACCGATCCCTCTGTGCATGCAGGTTATAATAGGTGATGCACAGAGACAATCTTTAGTCAAAAATGTGTTGACATTGATTAGATTAGGGGAGGAAGACACTGGAGACTGAATTCAATAGACATCTTTATTTTTTCCACATGGCTGGAAGTAATGAAGATTTAGTATTTAATCGTTTTGAGACTGTTGAGTGTGCCACTCCAAATCCTGCCACCTTTCCAGACTTAGATGTGACTTTGATACCCCAGCCAGAGCAATGTTACAACATGGGTGTGGGACTTCACTCAAAACCCGTCACTAGATGATTTATCATACAAGGCACCCATTCATGATTTTCACAGAATAAAGAAGAATGTCAAGGCTTTGCAGTGGAAGAAGTGACCTTGCTTTGATTGCATTTTACCCTTTTGCCCTCAGCACAAAAGTACCTGCTATATCTGCTTTGCCAGTACTGGGGAAAAAAAAAAGAAAAACTGAAATTAATAATATAGTTCAAAACCAGCCCACAGCATCTGTGGAAATAAAAGTTGTCAGTATGTGAAAAGTAGGTGTTTTTCTGTAGAAATGTGCACATAGAGTATCAGGAACCGCAAGCACCCATTCCTGTTTGCAGGTATCACTGGACATGCTTGCACGATTTAGGAAACTACCTTTAGTGGGCAGTCAGGAAGGGAGTTCAAGTTTGTCTTAGGCTCTAGGTACAAGCAAATAAATTAGACTGCCTTGGGGCCTTAAATATTTCTCTATTTTCTCTCTCCGCTTGGCACTTAGCTTAGACATTTCTGTGCATACCTGGAAGATTGAGTGCAGGCATTTGAGGCATTCTGTGGACATTTTAGGCATCTCTGCCTTTATTAAAGTACATGATGTTCAATTTATTTCACTTTAACTAAGAGCTCAATATTGTTTTATTCTATAGTTCTTTTATTAATTCTCCTCATCAGTATTTATTTACCTGTCTAAAATTTTCCATTGTTTCTCCCAGCTTACTAATAAAAGTATTGAACTGCATCATCTCACCCACCATCTTTGGGATGCCACTGCAGGCCCTCTAGGTTGGATAGAAAGGCCCATTAATGGCGTTTTTCTGAATGCTATCACATGGTCAGTTTTGAATCCATTTCATATTTGAAATATTGATGTCGTATGATGCTAATTTTTAATCAGGATTTTCTTGGGGTACTAAGGTGAAGTGATTCAGTCTAAATATATTAAGTCATTGCAGGCACTTTTACCAATGTATATAGTAATTTCATAAAAAATATGATTAAATGAATTTGACAAGAAATATTTTCCCTGAACCATATTGACTGACATAATTATTTATTATCATCATTTAAATCTGTATTGATCAAATCCCTCATTTGCTGGTCCATTAGTTTGCCTGAGTTTTGATGTCACTCTAACCAGATTATTTCACTATTGTTCTAAGATGAGGTTTCCAGGAGTCCTCAAGAATCTTTCTAGTATTGCATACAAAAAATGATAGCAGATACCTTGATTTTCTTGGCCAGAAAATTGAAAACACATACTGCTATGTTATCTGGATGTGGAGATTTAAGAATTTTTTTTTAAATAGTCTTTCATACATTTCCACCTATTTTTTTCAGTACTATAAATTTTTCAGCATTATACAATGCCTTTGATTTTCCACCTAAAATGGGGGCTTTTTCACCCAAAAGCGAGGTGAACTCAGTCAAAAGTTAGGAAAATCATCCCTACTTGTCCATCAGTGAGATGTCTGAAGTATAACAAGAAGCTCCAGGCAGCCAACAGTCTTCCATCCCACATCTCCAAACATATGTCTTCCATTCTGCTAAACACTCACATAAAAATTTGATTTTGGTTTCCAAATTTTTCATGGATCTTTCCTCCTTCTTTCATTTCAAAAGACAAACGTTATCCTCTGAAAACAATGGGACATGATGAGGCATGTATCACCGGGCTGTTAATGCACTTTGCACTTTGGCCATGTGCCTCACAGTGCCCCAGAGACCTGCATTAATGACCCAGTAATACGACACACCCTATCGTGTCTTATTGCTTAATTGGACTCCAGACAAACTCAGTTAAACCACATATGCTGTCTTTTATGACTACTGCTGTACAGCTTTTATTTCCTCAGTTCTTGGGTGCTTTTGGAGGTCCTTGTGTTATTTTAAATGTATCTCTTGAAATCACAGATTGTAGACGCAGAGGTTTAGCTCTACCCCTGGCTCTTTTCCATCCATGTGACAAATGAGGATGTGCTCTGACAGGCAAAACACAAACCCTGAGATGCACACCTGGGAAACCCATAGCAGAAAAGTGGAAGGAGGCATCACAGTTTTCTCTCATCTGTTGGCCACAAAACTCATCTTTAACAGCATGTCAGCCATGAATGTTACGTGGCTGTATTCATGTGGCATCCATGGTACCCTCATATCAAAAAAAGCCCCACTGGACCATCTGTAGTGTTTGAGAGGTTTCTCCCATATAGTTCTCTTCTAGCCCTCAGCATTTCACATCACATTCCCTGAAGCTGGGAAACCGAGGCCAAAAGGACACCTGCCTCTGACAAGGGAGAAACAGGAGGCACAGAGCGATACCAAACAGCTTCCACCAACATTTGGCTAGCTGGTCCTTGTCAAGGGAGAGTATGAAACAGGAGGATGTGACATTTTTTAGATGTGTATAGGACCTATAATGCACAGTAAAGTTAATGTTCGTCTGATCAGAGTAAATTTCTGGTGTACTTAGTTACTTTTTGGATAGGACTGAAGTTGATGACTGCAAAGTTTCACAGCACCTTCATGGGATCCTAGACCGTGAATCATCTTTGAATGTTGTGGGACCTCAGGCAATTTCCATCACCATTACTCCTGCCTGGTGTTAGATTAAACTATGGATTAATTTCAGTTTTGAGATATCATGAGTGTCACATGCTCTATATACCATGGATGACAAAGTGCTAATGCTCACTGTTCAAGTATTTAAAGTAGAAATCTTGAAATTAGTGAATTAATCAAAACTCTTAAAGCCTTAATTTCAGAATAAAATTCTCAAGTGATTATGATTTGTATAAGTCGCTTTTAGACCATGGACACAATTTGAGTGGCTATGCTAATAAAAGAGCATCATCATGCTCTTTAGAAAAGAATATCACAACCAAATATGTTTCGGTAAATTATCAATGGTCTATAAGGAAACCAGGGGAAAAGCAAAGTGTTTAACATTAGCCTAAATTAATCCTGATCACAACAAAACCGAGGCAAAAGCAGCAATGCACCCTATCTTTGCTCAATATGACTCCAGCATTTAATACATCGATTAATATAAAGAATCATCTGGATCCACTTCTGACCAATAGCTTGTCATTCCTGCTGTCTTTGTGAACTGGCACCACTGCAACCATCTTAGGAGTGTAGCAAGGCCTAAAAGAGTCTTGCCAGATGGTGGACCATAGTGCCTGTTAATAACAACTATTATTTTTATTGGTAATATTATAAGTCCCTTATTTTATGGATGTAAAAGGGGCTGCCTGTTGTCATTTATGCTTGAAACGTGGATTTTTGTCTGTCCCAGACACAATGAGTTTTTGGGCAGTGTGGTTTACATTGAATTAATGTTCGTATTTTGTGCTATATCAAAGACCATCCCTTTGAGTGTTTCTAAAGCACTGCAATTACTTTGGTGTTTTATTCTTGAAAGAAATTATGTGTAGTAACAAATTGAGATGAGGGGAAACAATCATTTAAAAATCAAACAAAAAAGTAAAGTTAAGGATTTTAGAAAATCAAATATATGTTTACACAGAATTTAGAAATGATTGCCTACCTTAAATTACAATCCAGGATAGTCTTAAAAGCAGGTGACATTCGGACCCTTTCAGTGATCCAGATGGATTTGTATTTATAATTCCTCTCTCTCTCTCAAATTGGTGCCTCAGCATGGTGGGTTAGTGTGAGGCTGTTTCCCAGCTGATGCTGTTTGTGAGCAGCAAGGGCTGACTCAGAGCAGCAAACTTTGCTCTTCCACCAAGATTTGTATGCTGGTTCTTGGAAAAGAGAAAAACAAGCAACGCAGCGTAGGCAGCCCAAAAGTGAGTCCCAAGGAGGTAACATCATATTCAACAGGACTGCTCTACTCGTGTGTGAAGCAGTGTTTTAATTAAAAAAAATTAGATAAATTCTTAGATGAGGATTATTTGCATGAAAGTATTTTAACTATATTTCTCCTAAACCAGCAATATTGTAAAAATATATATCAGATTTTGTTCACTGTGCAATTTTAGGAAACCTCAGAATGACTCAGAGCCTCCTTCAGCATGTGGTTTTGGTATAGGAGCATGTTTATTGTGTCGTGTATATAATGCCACTCTCCATTTAAAGTTCAGCCACAAGAAGAGTAAGGTAAGACATTGTTATGAGCAGTCACAACCTGAAGCAAAGAAAACCAGCGAAACCAGTGAACACTGTCCCAGGAGTACAGTATTCCTTTGGAGAAAGGCTTCCCAGTTCGAGTCTAAACCTTTATCTATGAAACATTTTAGGTGTTTTACCACATTAAGGTCTTCAGACCAAAGGTCCCATTAGACCTTGAGGGGTGTCTGCACAGATAGCACCTCATGGTGGCCTTACTTGACCTTTTAGTCTGACCACCTCTCTGAAAGGCGCAGAGCCTGAGACTTTGTACATGCCTACACCTTCATGGAGATCTTGTGGAAATAAAGTGCAGTATGTGTTACCCTCACAGGCTTATGTACAAGCTCCTTCTACTGCCTATGAAGACAGCATTTTGTTGAAGGATTAAATTTTAACCCTTCCTCAGAGAAGGTATTTTAAAGTGTGCAAGACCAGGTTGGATGGGGCTTTGAGCAACCTGGTCTCCTGGAGGGTGTCCCTGCTCATGGCAGGGGGATTGGAATCTGCATGACCTCTAAGGTCTGCTTACCAACCCAAACCATCCTATGACTCTGTGATGCTGAGTGTGGCACATAAGATACAGCTGCCTACTTGGTATGCATTTTTCTTTGTTTCTGGAGATTTGTTCTATCATATGTGCTGGTTGGTCACTGTGCCCTGAGCTAGGATATCCCCCTTCACACACTGCCACGCCAGGCTGTCTGACAGTCTCATTTCATGCTTTATTGGGAGGCAGCATGCTGTGGTGCTCAGAGCACAGACTGGGGAGCAGAGCACATGGGATCTCTTCCCAGTGCTTCCCATAGCCACAGGCTCATCCCTAAATTATACCAAGCTTCACAGCTACAGCAGGACAGCGATATTTATTTACACAACTCCTAAGCATGTGCAGTAGGCCTGGCAAGACCGTGCAAATTAATTCCTGATAATGACAGTTTGGGTTTTTTAATATTTCCCTTATGCTGTGACTGTGCCCTTTCTGTCATCGCTTCTTATGCACATGAATTTGCCATTATCCCAGCAGCAACTCTGGGTGTTCACTGCTGCTGGCTGGTTATTTGCACTGTGGTAATGACCAGAGGAATTAAGGCTCCACTGTGTCATACTCTCAGAATGGGAATTATCTCTACAATATGTAATCACTGCCCAAATGGAAAGATGTTTTAGAGAAGAATTTAAAACACAAGGCCTTTATTCTGCAAAGTGCACAGGACTAGTTTGATGGATGAGAGCAGCTTCACTGACTTAAGGATATGAAGGTTAAACAAATGAGTATTTCTTTTCAGAATAAGATAGCAAAGGACAAGAACATGGTTTGAAAGATGGAGACCAAGTAATCAGATGCATCGAGTTTTTCTGCTCCAAAGTTCATTAATTTAAGCTGTGCTCCAGTGAAACCAAGTCTTTCTGAAGAGAGTCATATTAGCATATGTGTTATGATTTTTGAGGGTTGCACTCAAGAGCCAGAATCTTCTGCTTTGCCCACCATGAGGCACATGCAGCTTGGGACACATAGCCCTACAAGACACCATGGTTAAAGAAAGGTGAGGTATTTTACTGTGGTGTCAAATCATATTGTTTAATAACTCTTGTTCACTTAAGAAGCACCAGATGAATTAGCAGTAACAAAGATGAGAGGTTTAACTAGCCAGGCAGGAACTGTGGAGTACCACAGTGCATAGTACAGAGATTATCTGATCAGACTGGATGGACAACCAGTTAGATGGCTAATCACTGAGGATGGTAGAGAAACTTTTGATGACATGTTTTTTCATGAGAAAATGTTTCTTTTTTGCTGAATCAAGAGTGTTTTGCAGACTCAGAAGAAACACAGACTGAGTTCTGGCATTTCCATGCATCCCAGGAGCACATCCTGGCAATCCTGGCTAGTCCCCAAGATTTTTATTTCCCTCTTCAAAAACCCCAAAAGTTTGACAGCTCATATTTTCATTCTGATGCGACCAAAATCACATTCTGAAACTCAAAAGTTCTTCACAAAATGGTTTTGTTTACCAGACAGCCTTATAAATAATATTTCTCAAAGCTGTGTTTGACAAGCATGATATTGCTAAGATGGCTCCCGCTGGTGTGTCATCCATGGCCAGGTTTTCAGAGGAATGTCTGCAAAGCAGAGCTATCAGAAAGCTCTGCATATGAACTGCAGATACCATTTCTTTTGGAAAACTCTCTGCTCGCAGGGCACTAAAGAATACTGCCAAGTCAATGTTAAATCATCATATGGGAAATGGTTAACAAGACAGCTTTCCTTTCTACCTCCTATCTAATCTCTGCCAAATCAATCTACCACCCAAGACTGGAAGTTGAAAACGCAATAAACAGGTCCACAGTGAAGGATGAACTATACCTGCGCCTGGAGCAGTTCCCTCTTCATCTCTCTTCACCAGCAGCATGCCCTCCTATTACCCAAGGGAAAAAATTAAATATTCAGATTGTTATTATTTATTTAGAGGACACAAAAAAAATCAAACCAAGTCAATATTTATCCATCTGAAAAAAAGCCCAGTATATGACAGATGCTTTATTTGGGGTAAATTAGTAGACATATGTCTCAGAGAAATGCTGTTGTTGTTGATTTATTCTTTTGTCCTTCTTTCAGTTAAGCTTTCCTCAGGTGTTTTTCAAACCGCAGAGCTTCTAAAGCTTCTGTACAAAGTCTATTTTTTACTAAATTGAATTAGCTCTTTAAAATATACAGGAAAGATGAACTCATCTAATAACAACCTCAGAAAATAACTGCAGCTGAATATAAATAAAATTAAATTTTCACAGAGGAAAAAGCCATTTCAAACTATTTTTTCCATAGAATCCATACCACAGATACTCAATAATTCAGTGAGCTTTCGGGCAATATAAGTCAATGTTGACTCATTAAATGCATTAGCTATAAAATGCATCTCTAGTAGGAAGGATGAGAAATGATTTGCATTCTTTCCTTTTCATCATTATTCCTTAGTGGCTTTAGTTTTAGGTTTTGCTTTATTCTTTTGGGTTTTTTTTCATATTTCACACTTTATAAAGAATGCTTTACAGCAACTTCAGGAGCTCTAATACATCATTAAAAAATAAACACATTTTCGTCCTTACCAGAAACCTGACCAAGAGCAAAATTGTCTTGGTTTTACTTAATAGAAATGCTGACAGACATTAAATTAACGCTTAATTAATCCTTCAGAGATGGCCAGCCAGACGATAAAGTGGAAAACGAAACTGGTAGGGCCAGGAGTGAGGAGCTCTCAGCCTGGCAGGCCCAGTTGTGCTGGACTTTTACAGGCATGTGAGACAAAGAACAAAAAATCTGAAAAAAATAAAAAGTATCAATTACCTTAATTTGAAAATGCCCCCCATCTGTGAAAGGGCTGTGATTTGCAGGAATCCTGTGGCATCAGAGTGCCAAGTATTCAGTCTGTTAACTGGATTTCTGGCACTGACCAACTATATCTTGTTAGAATGCTTGAAATTAATGGATTCCAGCTTCTGTTTGTGGAAAATTGAACATCAACCCCTAATGTGACAGTTGTGATCCATATGTGTAGTTTCAAGTGGGATGATATAAAGGAACACGGACATCAAAAGTTAGATAATGTAGGAAATTAAGCAAGTTGAAACAATTCAATAAGTAAATAATTAAATAAATAAAAGCAAAACAACCCTAAGGCAATACATTTGGCTCTTGGCATATAACTCAGCAAAAGAAAACTGGATAAGACCAGCCCCAGATGAACTGATTTTTTTGGTTATCCACATGTTTCTCTTCAGTGTCACATATGGAACAAATAAATAGTATAATTTTGTCTGGTTAAGTTAGGTGAGTCGGCTAAGCTAAGAGTCTGGAATGCTATTACAAGTGCATTAGGTTGGTTAGCCACTGAAAAAGGATTTAAAAAATCAGCCTCCTAATGCCCCTTTGTTTGCTCCCCAGCTCCAAGAAGCCATTTATTTCTTCCTGTAATGCCTAAAGAATTATTTTCACATTCTCGTTGATTAGTACTTCAGTGTGAAACCATTGTCTGCAATATGAGTTCAGCTGTTATCTACTCCCTAAAAAAAAAATTATTTCCACATTTGCTATGTAACAGCCTGACAAACAAATAACACCTGCAGAGGATCATGCTCAATAAAGAAAGGGAAGAAAAATAGGTGGAAAGCATGAGAATTCCACTAATGCTCAATGATTGATCTTGTTAGTACGCATAGCCTGTCAGAGCACATTGCCCCAGCACAAGCACACAGCACTGAAGAACCAGCAGCACGGGAAAGAAATGCATTTCTATATAGATCACAGTCAGACACCCTCCCCCAGCTTTCTGAGTGGAGCTTGATTGTCAGCATTATACACACGCTCAGACAATGCTTTCAATAGATGCCTTTTTGGAAGACAATCGCAGAAAGCATGATAACGGGATTTGTCACCCTGATGTGGCTGCTGTTTCAGCAGGCATTATAATAATGAAAGGAAGTTTTACTAATTGAAAATGTGAATGAAATTCAGCTGTCTTTTTATTTTAATTCTTTTGGATGAAAGCCAATTAAGATCATCTGTCTAATGCATCTATTCACCCCTACTTCAACAATGTGTCAATTATAATGGATGTCTAATAAACTCAGACTTCCCAGGACAGAGAGTTGAGCATACAAAACAACTAGTGAGAAATATTAACACATACCTGTGAAATATTTTGTAAAGGTTGGCCAAACCCTGGCTGAGCTTATTTTCCACAGCATGCCTAAGAGGAGTTAACTTGCACATCCTCAGCAGGGAGTGGTTTGGGCATGTCTGTGTCCTTCCACAGCTATTCTGCACTAGTGGTCCTAGGCACATCATGGAACCTCAATATTCAAGGCTATTAGATATCTATTAATTTAAACAGTACACAGTGTTTTCACACACAGAATCATACACGGAATCACCAGGTTGGAACAGACCAATATTTTGGCACAAATAAATCTGAGTGTGACATCACCTGTGTGTTTCATCTAATTTCATCTCTTTACTCATGTGTTTCTGCTCCCCAGAGGCATCTGACTCTCTCTTGGGCTCTTCCCACTCACTAACAAGTGTAGCTCAGAGCGGGAGGGCTTGTGGAGAGAAATTGATGACACTCAAACTGTGTCTATTGTATACATCTTTCAGGTGTTTTGCCCCAGATTAGTCTGGTTGTGTGGACTGAAAGCCTGTAAGTGGCATTAAATGCTCTTCTAGTGCTCATCTTACAACTTGGTTTCATGTATAAATAAGCCAGTTCACATCATTCAAGACAGTGCTGCAATGGAAAGAAAATGCAGTAAATGAAGGCAACTCGCTACAAAAGGACATGCACGATATGGATAGAAGTGTAACAGTAGATACAAAGATGCTCAGAAGAGAACCAGCATGCAGAGAGAGAAATTAAAAGAATCCTAGTGAAATAAGTGTAAAAATACATTTCATCACTGATTAAATATAGTATTAGTAATAGGTATGGTATACAAATATAAAAGTTAAATATTTAAACCTCTGATATTATTAGGCCCCTTACAGAAAAGGATGTTGGATAAACATTGCAAATGTTTTTGCAAAAACACTGTCTCTGTAAGATGCACTTTTTCACTATGTAAAAAGCCACTTTGAAATTAAGGTCTGTGTTAAACATTAAAGCTTGTCTGTTGCTGTCACCAGTGCTTCTTCTGTGTGCATCTCTGCCACTGCTTTTAATGCTTCTGCTGTAACAGGGTATTGCTGGTCACAATTCCAGAAATGTGATTAAACCATCTTTTGAGAGTGTAGAGTAAAAAATGCAGTAATTTTTTGAAACGTTTTGAAAAACAACTTCACTGCGATTCTTCTGTATTTATTTTTCTGCAGATGATTGACTATGATTTTAGTGGAAGAAACTCTTGCCTGAAAATGACACACACATTGAGTAAAGACTATATCTTGCACATGAACTAATTCATCCATGGCAAGAGTTTGAGTAAAGTAGGCTTAAAAAAACCTACTCAAAGGTTAAACTCATCCAGTCAGGCAACAGAAACCCTTCCCACAGCTCTCTGCTCAACTGAACAGACCAGGTACGAAAGAATGAAAATCTTGCTCTTGAGTACAGGGAAGTCAGCTCCAAGCTGAGCATTAATTTAAAATTACTATCCTACAAACCCCTACACATAGCAAGAATATTCAAGAGCCTCATTGATCATTTATAGACAGTATAGGAACAGAAATTGGACACAATGACTTGAATCTACTATAGTGAAATTATATGACCAGTTGTGGGTCCACCAGGAAGCCCTTTCAGCTGCAAACACCACCTGTGAGAGCAAAGGTGTTTTAGGAATGATAAGCTCAGAGAGATGGGCAAAAAGGCCACTACCAGTCACAGTACCTCTAGGTCTAGTGCCTTACTTATGAGGGAGGTTTTAACCTCAGCCCCTCATGTTATTATTAGCCTTACAACAGTAATGTGGGATTAAATATTTCTCCTTTCTATACCTGTGCATATAGTCCCATTGACCTCTCTGTTCTGAACTCCAATTTAACTTGATTCTTCATTAAAACCACTATAAAGGTGAAATATATGGCTTCACAGATGAACTTCATATTTGCTGATGCGGTGAAAAACTTAGTTTGGATGTCACTGTCTATTTCCAGCCTCACCTGAGTTGTTAGGCATCTATATTTGTATTCCTTTTCCAGACTTAAAACATCAGACATTTCCCAAATTGTTAAGCCGTATGGTAACCCAGAGAGGCACTTCCTTAGCTTTTTCTGTTAAAACTGTTTTACCTGCATGACCCTACCAAATATTCATTTGGTCCTAGATGAACAAAATTTAAATTCTTACAGAAGAAAAGTCCGTTTACCTAAATTATCTTAGGCAAAGTGCAACTTTGACCCTGGGTCTTCTGCATCCTAAGTTCATTGACTGTGCTTTTTGATTCAAGGAAAATAAACCAAAATAAAAGCTGGTGGTAGTTTATCTTTTTGGTGGTCACAGCACCTCAGGCTTTGCAGGTCCAACAGGTGGGAGCATCCCAATGGGCTCTGGTATAAAGCACACCCTACGCTGCTCAGTTCTGCTGTGATAATACATAGTCTGTATAAACCCCATGGGGGAGATTTTCCCAGACACCTGTGGAATAGCTTTATGGAGCACACTCAAAATTCCGGGCAATCCTGGATCTTCTAGGGTTAAGAAAACATTTCTAAGGATCCACAATTTGCATTTAAGTCCTTAAAACAGCAACACAGGTCTTTAACTCCTGAATTTAGACCCAGGACCTTCTTATCATAAGGATTTTTTTGGTAGAAGCATTACCGGACAAGATTTTGAAGGAGAACAATGTGCATATGTAATATGCACCAGAGAGATAGCCCTCACCTTTCTCTCATCCCAAAATATCATCGTCTCTGACATCATAAAAGTTTTGGATCGCCCTGTTGGATACCCTAGTAAGTGTACAGTGCAGAATGTCATTACTTGAGATCAGAACGGGAGGTGCAGAGAGTGAGGTGATGTTGTCAGGGAGGTAGGCTGGGAAGATAATCTTGCAGAAGCATTTTGGCTTAACATAGTATTATATTTCTCAAGTCCGGTGAAAATACCAAAAGCTTTATCATGATTTGGGCAACAGCTTTAGAAATTTGTTAGGATCCTTCTGTCTGAAGGATGTTCTACAGAGAGACTCCATAGACCTTAAATATAGCCCAGATGTTGGTGTCTGGAAGAAAGCTGAGCCAAACACTGGATTATGCATGTAGATGACTGATGGGATAGAGATAGAAGGCTGTGATCAGGACTTGGGACAGGGGAAATTAAAACCTATGTTTTACCTTCCTTGATCATGACTCCTCACAAGGATGCATCACAGAAACAGTCAGACCTATAATTTGCACAGATGGTAGGAGCTCTGAATAGAAAGGCAAAGAAAGAGAAGTGAGTTTAGAGGAGGAAGAGAAGGAAAGGTGGCTTGAGTGTGACTCATCACTTGCCTCTGCTACTGTGAAACCTGGAAGGAAAATAACACAGAACTTCTAAAGAATATGTTGTATGAACACAACTGAGGAAGTTAAAAAAGAAAATATTTCACGATCTTTCAGGCCACCATGTATAAATCTTCACTATCTTGCTGGCAGGCTTTACCAGCTCAAGCCCCACTGCACTAAAGAAGGACACATGGTTTCAGAAAATTTCTGAGTGTGGACAAATTATTATGGAAAAGGTTTCATGCACAAAACTGGGACAAAGAGGGTGAGAGTTGTTTGGAAAACACTGTTGAAGATTTTTGCTGGGAACAATTCACCAAGACCAGATGGTATAAGCCAGTGAAGAGAAATGGCTTTGACAATGGAGCAGAGGCTCTCTGGAGAGCAGTAGCACATTGTGCATTAAATAAGTTTAGAGATAGATAAATGGAATAGTGGTGAAGGAGGCAAATGTGGATGGTTTTAGTAAAAGAAAGAAAAATATTATTATCCTATAAACATGCAAGATGGAAGAGACCAAAGAGGCACCAGATGGAAAGTTTAAGTTCCACAAGAAAATGAAGGATATGATGGATAGCATATGTAATGGAGAGCAGGTGAGGGGATACAGTTATTGCATCAAGTGGAAGGGTTGAAGAAGAACTGTAGGTAAAAGAAGAGCCTGCATGTATTGTCAAAGGAAAAGAAGAGGAAGGAAGTAGAGAGAAGGTATAGCTTTTAAGATTTCCCCCATTAAAAACTGACACAGTACAGTGTAGAGGGAGTATGTGCAGTACAGTGTATAGCTGCAGTGAAGTGTTGGGGTGGCTTTAGGCACAGGAGTCAAGTGGATGGGATGGAGCTGAAAAGGTAGAAGAGCTGAAGAAGTAGAGCAATGAATTTGTAAATATCAGTAAAAATAAATAGATATGGGGCTTAAACCAACAAATTAACATTCACGTTATCCCTGTAAACTCTTGTACTTATCCTCCCTCGAAATGAAGATTTCAAGCCATGTAACTGAGTGCTAAGTGCAGCTTTCTCAGGCTTAAAAACACACCTAGCTATGGCAATAATTGCTCAGAAGGCAGTTTCTCTCTTCTTGCTCAACAAACAAAATTCCATCAAACGAAAAGCAATTTAGTCACTTTCTGGTTTTCCTAAAATAACAAGTTTGTCCACACAAGTCTGTGAATATTATCTGTGATTTATTCAGTATTTGTTATTGCGTATGTGAAGTGGAGCCATATGTAGTGATAATGCTCAGTGCAAACAAATAGTACTAAGCATAACACTTCAGGAACGGTGAGGTACTACATGCTATCATGCAAATAAGTGCAAAGTTCTGAGGTTTATATTAAGGTTGTATTTGTGAAGATTTTGCTGAATAACCCACAGTATGGAATTGTACTTACTGAGAACAGAATTTATCGCATCATATTGTATTACTATTACTGTGCAGAGCAGAGAACTTTTTATTTTGCCTTCAGTTTTCCCATCTTATAAGAATATTGTGAATAGGAAAAAAAAAGTGAGGTACATGTTGGGACTTACAACAGCTTGTCCAGCTGCGGGGCATTCATTTGTCTTGTCTGCAAATGCTATTCCAAATTATCCCACGGATTTGTCTCTGCTGCTCTCCTCCTCAGACTGGCTCTGACTTCACCGTCTGTTGCCCCCAGAAATGCCCTCTGACTGCATCTGGAAATGCTGTGCAGTAAATGTGATAACATTTTAATCTGCACTGCCATGCCAGTGAATTTCCAGTCCCTTTTTCAGCAAGATAATGTGTATGGTGCAAACATTTCTGCATCTGTCCAAAAATGGGAAAGGATTGTGCCATCTTCCTCTTGTATTTGGAAAAGGCAGTTCTGTAGTGCAAACCACCTGCAAATCCTGGCAATACAGTCTGGCCTGGGACTTTTGTGGCAAAAATCCAGCCCAGACAACCCAGACCTTTAAGGCCAATTAACCTATTGTGTATCACAGAGCACAGACTCCAACTCAGTACATGCCTGTGGCATGTTGGCTCATTTCTACTGGGACATCAAGTGCTGCAGCAGCTTGTTTCTCCTTCTACAGAGGCACCAGTTCTTTCAAACCACAGGAACCACAGATGGGGCAAATCTGAAACAGTGACATTTCCATGCCTTTGGAAGAAGAAGGCCAGGTTTCTAAGGAGCTGTTTTTTCATTTTCTGTATCATTCAAGTGTCTACAGTACCAAAGAGAAATAAATGTTCCTGGATCCATCAGTGATCACAGCACAGGTTGATAAATGAGCCCTACTGGCTTAGATTACACAACAGCACCTTGGAGAACTCTCACCTTATGTCAGGGGAACTGGCCATAAACCAGACCTTTTCTGTCTCTGATTAAGACAGCAGAACCTGGGCTCTGCCTTCTACATCACACTCGAGTTGGACATCACCGAAGGCTAAAGTCATTTGCTGTTCTCAGGCACTGCTCCCTTATGCTGAGGATCAGTCTGAAGACATTGGTTCTGCATCATCTTCTGCTTCTTCAGCAGGTGGACAAGTGCAGCAGCTCATTCAGAAGTTCAGAGGCTGCATTTCCTCTCTATTTTCATTTGTATCTTTTTACAACAGCGACTTATAAGATACCCAGTTGCATTTGGACATATTATATAAAAATCATATTGGTCCTCCCTAAAACAAATCACTTTCTGAGTAGCAGGACTGAAGGAGATGGTTGCCTAGACATTTGCACCCCCTAAATCTTCGACCACTCTACCTAAACCACTCTAGTGTCCTGCATTCCCCTCTTTCATCTCATTTTTTTGCCCTTTACATGTCAGGCTGGGCAAATCACATGCATCTTGCAAACCCTGAGCTGAAGGCACACCTCAGCTTCCTTGTGCCTCCTGAGTAAAGCTAGGGTGAAGTTTCTCCTTCAAAAGCCTTATAGAAATGCAATTTTTTTAAACCGCAGCCTCTCTGCCAAATGCAGCTGAATGTGGCAACTAGGTTTAGAAATTGCTAGCAAAGAAAGGGAGAAAAGCACATGCAGTGATGTATACAGACAATCACGTGGCAGCTGCAAAAACTTCACATCTGCAAGAAACCAGATGGAAAATTACTTGGCCTGTACTAAGGGGAGGTTTGTCTTCTCCACTCTATAGCTCGGTTCCTGGGATGCAAAGGAGCAAGAGTGGGAAAAGACACATCTTCAAAATGGATGAGACAAGGCCACACTGTAAATGTGGTTGGGGGGGAGATGCCCCAGAGCTGTAAGCAGTGTGGCTGCTTAGTGGCCCAGCTGGGCTGGGGACAGAGGTTTGTGTCCTCTGTGGTCTGGCTGGGCTGACTCGGGAGAATAGGAGGAATGACATGGTAGGGAAAGTCTGTACGAATCCTTTTCTTGCCAGGCTACATTTCTGCATGACCATGGGAGCTGAACAGAGGTGGAAGGTCTGATTTCTAGTTCTAGCTCTTCCTCTCCCCTTCATACCTTTGACATGCTAGGTCATGTAAGCTGGAGTTTCTGCAGTACCTAAACCAGACATACCCTCTTCTTTTCCAGCACCTCTAGATGACACTGTAATACAGATGAAAAATGGAAATTAAATCCTAACACAAGTCCCCTTCATATTTATTAATAATTAATATCAGATTTGCTTTTTATTATTTCAGTGGCTTTGTGAAAATAGACATAATTGTTGCTGATTATTATTTATTTAAGTGATGGCAACATGATTAATAATACTTCAGCATGGGAAGGACTCACACTGAACAACCTAGAATGGGGAGATATTATCTCTGTTGGTGGCAAAGCTCATAATACACATGCATTGGAAAAATGATAACCCACCTGTAGAGGAAGAATGATTAAAGACAAAGATGGATATGGCAACACACAGATAAAGGAGATCAATATTTAGGATATAAAACAATTTAAGAAGCTGGGCCATGAATTCACTCATTCATGTGCAGTCCTTGCTGAAGTGAGGCTGACATACCTGTTATCTACATGCCCATCATGGTGGGTTCAGAATCTTCCTGTGGAGATACACAGACCTAGAAAAATTCTTCCCTGGTAGACCCCCACTGTCACACATAGCTTTACAAAAGTTAAATTCAGACAGTGATTTCTGTATTTGAAGAGTTACTGAATTACTGAGTACTTTTAGTAAAGCTTAGGCCTGCCTGTTGCCCCCATGCATTTTTTTCCATTATAGCAAGCATCTTCCAGTGGGCCTGCTTTCTGGTCACAGCAGCCAATGCTAAAAGCCCAATATCTGTGCTCAGTCCGACAGTCTGATGCTACCCTGCTTCCTGCAACACATCTCCATCTTGTTATAGGAACAGAAAATTGTAGAGCTGGTTATAATGTTTTCCGATGAAAAGCTGTTGGGTTTTTTTCCCAAAGAAATTGAATTTCCGAAGGTTTTGGTTATGAAATTTCACTGTGATGCCTTGTACATCCAGCCCTTTGGCTGCCTTGTCCTTGCACTCTTACTGCACTTCTCATAGCACCTAATGTCTCACTTTCTTTTCAGGAGAGGACATGGTGGATGCAGGTTCAGCTGTGAACCTGGCTCACAGAAGAGCAGAAGCATAAAGAGGTGGGACATGTATCTACTTTTTCTCAAACCACTTTTTTTTCTCTCTTGTGAGAATCCCAAACTTCAATTAGTCAACTTCTTTGTTTGCCAAAAGGTAAATACTTTCATGTCTGCAAGGAACACTTTAAATGAGACATTTTCTATCAAACTGCTGCCATGCAGCCTGGGATCTTTGGGAGTGCTTTTGGATAACTTCCTTGGTGAAACACCTCTCCTGCAGACATTTCTGCTTTTCTTCTCTTGTCTCTCTACCATTGACTGCCAAATGGTTCTGCCACCATCCTGGGGCTAAAGCTGATGTTAAACAAGCTGCTGGGTTGCTGTCTAGTGAGTATTTGGTTCAGTACATGCTCAGCTGTTAGGAACAAAATGCCCATGAAGATCCCAAGAGAGAAAGAAAATTTCTACACAGACACATACTCTTTCTCTGTTTCTTTTCATTTAATTATATGAGAAGAGCTATTGAGTTCAGACTCTGTTTGCTTTTTGGTTATGAATGCATGGATTACAGTTACAGTTTACAACTGTGGTCATGTTAAAGAATATTTCCCTGCCTTCTCTTTGTGTTTCTTCTGCACAAGGTTTCTGTATGTTTCTTCCAGAGATTTTTCACGGTAATTAGGCCTAATTCTTTAATTGCCTCCCCCTCCATCCCTAAAAATGCTGCTGCTTCCTAGTGATTCTGGGTATAACATATGTTGCCAGATATAAACAGGGGGGCCTATTAACACGGTAATAAATTTGCATGCTCTATAAATTCTTGCATCATTCATAACCTAAAATAAAAGATGAGAAAAAACCACTTTGATTTGTTGCCTTTGGACTGACCTCCAACATGTAGATTTTATGGCAGAAAACAGTGTTTTGAAGCTCTCCATTTCCTTAGGCTGGGGGAAAAAAAAAAGGCTTTTTATAATTTTTTTTAATGGAGTACAGTTGGTCCATCAAGTTTCAGTTTCATTTTGAAATGTGCCCTGGGAGAATGCGCCGTAAATGCCAACATATTCAGCATCATGAACTCAAGATGATATCAGCTTGTTATAGCATTCTGTTGCCAGTGACTCCTACCAGTTCCCTTTTTCTAAAAGAAGGAATAATAGAAGGAATGGTTTAGAATTTTGTTTATCATCCCTTCCCTTAGAGAAGCACAATACAAACTATTATCTTCCTTCCTCATCTTTGGTGCTGCCTTTATTGAAAATTCTCAGTCAGGGATCCTACTAGTGCATTTACTGTTGACCTTAGACAGCAGTAACATGATTTCCTTGCTGACTAAAGAAAATACAATACTGCAAAGGACATGTATTTTGATTGACAAGCAATAGGTACATCAGTCTTCAGACTTCTAGATTCTTAAAGATACTGCTGAATAAACCTTGAAGTTGCCATCTTGCAATAAACATAATTCATTCCTCCCAGAAACACATTCAATTTTAAAAGGAGTTTTGTGTAAAATGACAGCACTAATAAAATGATGAAACATATATTATGGGCAGAGTCATAGGCAATGTAAATCAGTACAAATCAGCTGAAAACAATGGCTACATTTCTGTCTGGTAAAATATGTCCCTTTTATCTTAGTTATATTAGGCCATTTGTTAGAATATGTGATAAAATGTGTCTAAATATTACGGGTAGGATATGAACATGATAGCTATTTGACAAAGCAGCCCCTGAGAGAAAGTGCATTTTTCACCACATCAGAGGTTAGTTCCCTTGATGAAGATAACAGATAGGTTTGCTCTATGTAATCCTGTGCATAATTATCTTCCCTACCTAATTTCTTTCTGTTATGCATCATTATCTTAAATATTTTTGTAACCATTTCATTACCATTTCCATCCCATTGCTCATTCCTTTATCTCAGTTGTTTTGTCTGACATCATAAAACCGATTATTTATCTTGTCCTCTCTACAGCCTTTAATAACTACCCTGGTGTCAGAAACCACAACTTTAATAAATACACCCAACCTGATGTATTATTAAGCATTGAGAAGGCACGCTGGTGCCTCTGGCTTATGCAGAGAGGTAGAGGAGCCTGCACTGTTCTGAAGAAGCACCTCCGAGAACCAGCTACAACGTTTACTTGCTGATATTTAAAAATAATGGAGTTGTTTACGCAGTGTCTTTTTTTTTTTTCTCTCCAAACCAATAAGCATAAAAGATCCTGCTAAGGTTTTGCTTCCAGAATGGCATTCTGGGACTTTTTGTCCCCCCGCCCCCCTTTTTTTTTTTCCTTCTTTTTTTTTCCCAAATGTAAAAGTTTATTATTTTTATTGATTGGCCAATTTGAAATACTGATGGCAGCTAACCTGTTAGAACGGAAAGACTTGATTACAGAGCCTCAGGAGTAGGCCCTGGCTGAGTCATGAGGAGACATGAAAGGGTACAGTGGCAGTTAAGTCTCCTGGCACATGAAGGAGTGTAAACCATTGATCACTATACAAAATGCTGAAAACTGAAAAGGAATCCAATTTATTCTAAATAAAACTACTCTGTTCTCCAGTGACAGATTCCAGAGTCAGACACCAGAGAGGAACTGACAGCAGATGTTTTAGAGCCAAGACACAGAGAGGCTGAGTAATAGTATAGAAAAGAAATTGCTTTGAACTTCACCCCTGCTTTAAATACTTCAAATCAATAGGGTCACAGAGCTCTTTAATAGAGTGATGAGGTCTTGCCCCAGCAGATCTTCACAGTGACAAGTTGATGTGCTTCCTAGCAGCAGGGTCATAAAAATTTCAGGCTTCCCTCTGAAAGGGGGCTTTGTATTAGAGAGGTCCATTTGGAGTAACTCCCTTGTATGGCCGCTCTCAAAAGCTGAGCCCTAATAGTCTACATCTAAATGGGAGTGACCTCATGAATTACCTCAAGAAACTTAATCTATAAACTGGCTTCTTCTTATGCAGACTGATGAATTCTTGTTTATTCCTAAATGGCTGTCACAAAACCTATTCATCAAACTCTTAACGGGGAAGAGAGTCTCACATAATCCTGCTTCAAGTGCGGCACCATTAAATAATCATTAGACTTCATTGCTGGTCTTGAGACCCACTCCAAATCCACAAAGCAAGCTTTTTACCATTCATCAGAACTGCATTTAGATGAGATTTTGACCTGATAAAAAAGGGTGTTTTTTGTCACTATCAGTTTCATGGCTGTGCTCTTTCTCCTTTCAGAGGCTGTGGTGGGGTTTATTTTTTTTTTCCCTTTCCTTAACAAAAGTAAAAGAAAATAAAGGCAGATGGCCAACTCTTTCCAATATCCGTTTGCTTTATTTGAGCAGTTTAATGTAGTGAAACAGAGTGAAATGTTGCTACTTGCTAAATGGTAAACAACACCATTACCCAGAATTCAGCAGCAGACTGATACAAAACAGGGTGCTGGTGATTAATTAAACTGTTGTTATAATTGTAATGCATGATACATAATAGATAGTGTGCTGTGTATTTTAAAAGCTTCAAATTAGCAAAGAATAACTTCCTTACATAGCACATCTCCATTCCATGCTGTTAATGCACAAATAATCAAAAATAAAAGGTCATTAGTGCTAACTAATAAAAAGAATGTCTTTTGATTTTCCTTACCCTGTAACCATGTGCTGGAGGAGTTGCATATTGTGGGGCAGCAGATCACACATCCCTGCGGAAAAAAATCTGAGCCTTTTTCTCCTGTCTCTCTTGGATACAAAGGCACAATATTCATTATTAATCAATAACAATTAGAATGATCAGCCTGAGCTGCAAAATATCAGGATCTGCTTCTGAGCTGTTATAATTCCAGTTATCATCACCTCCCTCAAAAGAGCAAAGTTCATGTTCTGCAAATAACTACCATGAACATTCTCATTCATGTGGCAAACTCAAGCGTGGCTCCCACAGAGAGGTAGTTGAGGTTACTTTCCCTATTCTCTGGGATACTGAAGCATGCACCTTAGTTCAAGAGTGATAGTGTGCCTCGTTGTGACAAGACAATACACGTCTTTAAGTTCAAACATGTCCTGAATGCTTGGCCAAACTTGGCCTAAATCCCTCTTGTGTATCAGGTTTGAGCCGATAACAAAACAAGCTTAGCCTGCTATTTTTCTTACTCTGTTTACTCAGTATCTGTTAACCATGGCAGGATGCTCTGACTTTGATGGTTTTCTCACTCATCACCAAAGACTTGAGACCTGATCCCTCAGATTGTGCTGGGGTCTCTGAGCTGGGCTGCTGCAGCCTTCTTTCCATAAACTGCATTTATGGCACCTGTCTTCCCTGTGCATTACAAACACTAGTGCAGATGATAGAGGCATGACCCATGGCAATTGCAAAATGTAGTTTTCTTTTCCAGCTCTGAGTGCTCCTCTGCCTGAGTAGCTCTGGTTCATCTGTGGGGTTGCAGAGGTTGCTCCGGACCATGCTGTACCTGCCACTGGGCATCATCCAAGAGATGAAATGCCCCACATTGGTGATACATGGTTAACAGGTCCACTGTGAAGGGTGAATAATCAAACTGAACACTTCACCATTTCATTTTGATGTCACTGATAAAATAATTATTTTTAAGAATTCTTAAAAATAGAAAACACTCAACCCAAATAAGGCCTCTTATCCTGCTTTAAGTCTTCTGCATTAATTTTTAATGCTCAGATACCTTTACATAACTGGCAAGTATTCGATGCACTATATTTACTCTCTGTTCAAGATTTTCTCCTTTCCCTAACACATATCTTCAGGTACTCTATCCATATACTTATGTGGGTGCTTAGTTCCTGCTCAGTTCTCAGTTAGTGACTAAGAAGGAGATAGTTGAAGGGAGATTGGGAAGGATAGAGGAGAGAAATTAAGTACAACTGCTGCCTGTGTTTACAGAATGAGGTTCACAGGATTATGTGTCTCAGAGAAATTTAATAAGATTCTGTGAGTACGTGATGTACTCTACTCTCTTGTGTGCATAAGAGATGCACACAGGTCTTGACATTCATATTTATTCATAAAGGATTCTGAAATGGCATGATTTTAAATATAGCCTAAAATCCAAGGATAATAATAAGGATGGAGGATGATAGTGGAGCCTGATGCCTTAATTAATGCAAAGGCTAACCCTGATTTTTGAGAAATGGCAAGTTCTTCTGCCTACACCCTTGCTGCTGCCATGCTCTGCTGTGCAGAGAGGTGTGAATCCTTGGCCAGAATGCAAAGAAATAGTGCAGCCTTAGTCTGGCTGCACACTGCTGTTAGAGGGTAGAATAAACATCCATCTGCTACCTTTTTTATATCCTTCCTGGCGTTCCCATGATCTAAGGATGTGTTGTTTATCCATGCTGCTTAGTCTCCTTCTCCTTCAACTCTTTCTTTGATTCCCTCTGCGAGGGATGTGGGAATGCCAGTAATAACTTTTATGAATATTATATGTTCCATCTGCTTTTTGGAGTGCTGTTGGAGTGCTGACAATATTGCAAGGGGTTAATTCAAGTGAGGCCTCTCAGCTCCGAGGACAGGAAAAGACATGTTGGGATAGCAGACCTGGTGATCTATTTGCTGAACAGGTAAGACAGGCAATGCCTTCATGTTTTAGCTCCCTTTGCTTTGGGTCTGGAGTATTGAGGAGGATAATGTGGTGAAAAACAAAGCTATGGAACAGAAGAAAGAAAAGTTCCCTGAGTAGGAAAGCAGAAACAAGCCAAATTTCAGTTTGAGCACTCAAGGATGACAACTACCATGATCCATGTCCACCTATGCCTCCTTCAGCACCAGGAGCCACCTGAAATGCAGCCCATCATTATTTGTGGGTCTTTAAATTTCAGTTAAAATAAAAACATCCCTTCATCATCCCATACGTCTTCTCTCTGTTTTGGTTACTTGCCACCCTCCTGTTTCTCTTATTTACATACAAAGTTTTTAATGTTTCCAGCATTTTCTACATTTTCATCTGGCTTCATACTGCTCCTCAAAACCAACAACTTTCAGAAATATTATTTGAATATTTGTCCAGTTTCTTGCCTTATCTCCCTCTTTTTGTATGAGTCTTTATCTCCCTTTCGGTTACACAGTACTTCAAGGAGGAATTGCATTAGGCCTGAATTTACTTTTTCATAACCTTAAGTTAGTCACTGTTTCTTCTGCATTTTGTTTGCTCAGCTATGGTTTTGACTGATAGTAAATTTTCAGTTTAGTTTTTACATTCTTCCCACATGGATACATGGATATATCCATGCCTACAGATTGTAAGTTTGCTACTTGGTTTACAATGTAAGGCAAACTATAAGAGTCTGATTTTGCTCAACTAGTGCTAAAGAGTAAGTAGTACACAGTTACAATACTGTTATTTCTTGGTGGCTAAAACACTATTGGCAGTCTCTTTCAAACACCTTTTATGCAGCATGTCTGAAAGACATGCAAAGTGTGTCTTGAGACACCTTTCAAAGTGCATCATGCTTCCTGTGATTATGTGATTTAGGGAGTGGATAATAAGACACATCATTTTACCATTGATTTGCTCAGGCATTTGTGACAGATGCAGGAGAGCAGTTTGAATATGCAAATGAAAATGCTGCTGACCCCACAAGGAATTATTTGTGCAGGAATGCACAGACTCTACTTTGCAGACAGGCACCAGAGTAAGGATGTTTTTCCTGGTCCATGAAAAGTGTTTGTGAAAATACCTGGCCAAGCTAATATTTACTGTGCAGGAAAATGATAGAAAATTAACACTGAGTTTTGATTTTAACTCTCAGAAAAGTTACTGAGAACTGCCTATGCTTTTTTTGACCTCTGTTAATGTAGTTTCATGAATGTACCTTCGTTAAGGTATTTTCAAGGCAACGTAAGTCTCTCCAGCACAACAGCCTTGTAACACCTGATGGATTCCTCACTCACCCTTATAGTGGCATCTCCAGTTTCTCTAACTCCATCTTCTCTCCCTTTCTCTGTTCTACTCTTTTAATTAAGAATCGTACTGCTCTTTGATTTTTTCCTATTTAATAGGCTATTCCCAGTGGCATTAACACTTGCTTTCCCTGATTTCTTTGATTTTTTTTCCCTTCATAACTGTATTAAGTATAGTCAAGTTTCAGGAAGATATTACTGCCTGTCCAGGGAACAATCTTGAATCCCACACCTAGAGTGATAGATTTGTTGTGGGGATTCTCAGCATCACTTACCCAAGCTAAAATTCTTCTTGCATCGGGATCTCAGTTCCACTCTGTGTGAAGGTCTGGTGTATTTTTAATGGACATCTCAATCTCACATCACCTCAGAGGGATGGGCAGGGAAAAGTCTCTAAAGGTAAGTATTTATATTAAATATATGGATTTTTTGGGGGTATTTGGTAAAATGCCTATTAAATTATTTGGTATTAGGCATTTTGTTATGTAAATAAGGTTTGTATGTGTTTATGAAGACTCTCTCTAATGTCTCATATTACTGTCATTAAAGATAGGGAACAGCCAGACTTCTTTTCTATGACAATGAAAAAAGTTTTACACATCTTGTGTAGCACTTGATGGTCATGTTCAGATCAGTGTCATTCATTTAGTTTATATAAGGCCATGAAAAAAGTTTATTAAAGTATGCGAGGAATAATTAGGTGAAAAAAAATATTTTCAATTCCTAGCCAGTCTGAAGCAACTAAATCCCCAGATGATTCCAGGCTTACTCAATGTGTCATGAGAAATAGCTGTTTGACCATGCTGATTTCATACTGAGAATTCCTGAAATTTCTGTAGTTTTAGAGATTTTCACGTGGTGTGGTAGTGTGATAAGCATAGTACTTTAATAACCATCTTAGTAGTTTTCTGATGTCATTGTTATGCTGCAATAAATGTAATTACTTTGTTACCTGGTACCTTGGTGTGTGTATAAGATCCAACAAAAGTATAAGTGCCCTAAAATGCTGGTACTCTCAGAAATCTGAAGGAGAGTGGGTGGTCATTCTCTATGGAGAACCTGGTAGATAATTATGGAGATCTTTTCTCTCGCACTGTGGACACAAGGGCTTTTAAAGGTCTTTTGCCCTGATTTTGTTCGGCTGTCCTGCTGCTTTATAGATGAGTCACAAACGATGTCACAGGCGGAAGAAACTAAAATTCCGCATGTGAACATCTTATGCTCATGGCAAAGCGTGACCACCTAAGGAACAACAAAGTTGTGAAGTCTTAGTTTAAGGATGTGTGGGGAAAACTGGGGAGGAGTGGTGGGAAATGACCTATTAGCATATTGGCACAGTAAAATGCAGCACAAATTTTTTCGATACAAATAAATTAGATCATAAGGTCTGGCACCAGCACAAGTGAAACTGAGTTTTTCTTGCTGTGAATATTCTGCTGTGCCATTCAAATGGCTTCATCATTGGCATTTGGACATCACGTGTACATCTCCAGGGAGAGGGCAGCAACATCTTGATGTGAAGTCCGGATTTTGACTCTTCCTGGATGGCTTCATGTCACAGCTTTTGTGTTGGTGCTGGGAGTTACCACTGTCCCTGGAGGCACAGAGACAAATAGACTCCCAGAAGGTATGGTGAGGCCTCCACTCACATTGCTGAATGTTGATAGTTGCAATCTAAATAGCTGCTGTCAATAGATATCTTTTCTGGGGCAGAGGGTAGAGATTGTTGGGGAGTCATGTGTCTGGACAGGGATCAAAAACTGCATCTGTATTGTCAGTCAGAGAGCTCTGCATAACATCGAGTGAAAACATGAGTAAAACTTGTCCAACATGATTTTACTGGAAATGTCAGACTTCGCTGATCTAAAACTATTTTTGACAAGCCAGTGGTTCTTTGTAGTACTAGCTGGAACTTGCTTTGAAGTGACTTTGCTGCTTTTTTATACTGCAAAAGCTCAAAGGTCAGTAGATTTATCCATTCGAAGGTCTCTGTGGAGAGGTCAGCTCAAAGCTTCACTCTGTTTCACTCCTTCAAACGAACACGGGGAGACTGCAGAGGTTAGTTAGGAGATAGGATTACAGTATCTGCAGTGTGGAGAAGGTGTGCCTCTCAATGTCCCTATTATAGCTATTTCTATGTGAACAAATGACCCAATTCATAAACCAATCTTCAGTGAGATCCCCATGGTCTACACAGAATCTCTAGAAATGTATCAGCATTAATAATCAGTAGTATAAAGGTATTATCTACCATCAGATTTACAGGACTTGAGGGGTCTGCAGTCATCAAGGTAAGACCTGTAGTATATGAGAAACTGGATTCCTGAGAAAGAGATTGTGCTAAAAATTGTGGTTTTGCCTCTGTGCTTTTTCACGCACGCATAACCTTTTGTTTCAGGCATGCATCCTCTTCTGCTTATCCATGTTACCCTGAGATCAGACAACTGCAATGCATTCTACTTGCAGCTATTTCTGGAGGGAATTTAACAGCTCAAGCTATCCCACTTATCAAGGGCAGGGAACATTTAACGACAATGTGCCACAAACCACAGCAATTCCCAGTGGTCTCTTGGGTAGGATTCAAGGTGATGGCATTGACCTTTATAAACCAAAATGGTCTGGCCCAGCTTATTAGAGCCTTCCCTCCACACAACACTCCACAGCAGTAATTGAGAAAGGTTCAAGATGAAAGTGTTTTGGGATATTGCTTTGATTGTTTAAAAGCTAGAGATTTTCTTCTGCAGATTCTCCAAAGTATATCAGGTTTTGGGGGAGATTATGAAAAGGACTGTAACAAGAGGTTGATAGATTGTTCGTCAGGATGGGATAACACATTGTGAAAACATATATCTTCATGACTTTGCCTTTTGCCAGCAAGAAATTTCATTTGACTTTGACTGAGTTGAAATCATTAGCCCAGTGGCTCAGCTATTCATTCAGGAGAGCATCATTTTATCTGCAACACTGGAAGAGCAACTATGTGAGTGCTATCCTGCTGTCCTAAAACTCAGACTCTAAGGGTAGCCAGCCTCCAAACCTCCTAATACAAGAACTATTTCCCAGACTTTGTGGTGGTGCTGGGGCAAGGAGTAGTGAAGGTACTGCTGAGATGCACTGATATTCCCCAGGAATCCTGGTTATTAAAGAACCTTGTCAACTCTGTGCCTTGATGGGGAGAAGACGCATAAATGCAGGGCAACAGTGAGAAAAAAAAGAGCACTGTATGCCTGTTGTAGAAGCAAGTCATTCAATTGCTTCAAAACAGGCACTTAAATAAAATTAATTTTTCCATTTCATAAATGTTATAAATCAGAAATCTTGAGTTTTAAACAAAAATTATCTAGACTTGCCCACAGGAAACTTTGTATTATTTTCTGTTATTCTCAGAGATCACTTTCAAAAGGGTGCTTATGTCATCTGGTTCTTCATTCACAGTATGGAAAAAGGCTTAGGACACAGTCCAAGTGTGCCTGTAATAGAAGAGAGGAGCAGTTCCCAATCATTGTAAAGTTAAGGTAGGGTGATTTTCCATATGTAAGTTGTTTTAAGAAAGAGTAGCCTAACAAAAAGGCACAGCTATGCCTCATGTCAGTGCCAGAAAAGGACTGCAGCTGGCTTTAGCATCCTTCACGAGGATTCTGTGTAAGCTTGGGAGTGGCAAAACACGGAAATAGGGAAGCTTAGGAGGGATTTATCTGAGACCTGGAAACCCGGTTAAGGAATTTTGCTGTGTATGAGCAGGGTCTGTCAGACCCTATGCCATGTCCAGTATATTTGTGACAGTGCTTTGTAAAGCACACTACTATGAATTAGAAAAGGGAGAGGAAAGGTAAAGATGTTATCTGAATACAACTGCTAATCTCATAGGATTCCTGTCTTGCTGCTGGATATTAAAAGTCTTTGGCCCACATACTATAAGAGCCCATATACTTAGAGAAAAGAAAAAATGCACAGAACTTTCAAGTTACTCAAGTTTTTCTGAGTAGCAACAGCTCCTGAAGGAATGACAGAAATGTTTTATCCCTCCTCCCTTCTCTGTTTATAGCTCTGACCTGCACTTCTTCAGCACTTCAAACAAAGGCAGAAACTCTGTATTTGCTCTGCCTGGATTTTGTTATTCCAGGTTCCTTGTGTGACAGCAGAGTCTTCTCAGATTGCTCTTATCTGTGTTGGCTTGTGGGGATGTTAAACCTCAGAGCCCTAAAATCCCACGCACCATCAGAGCAACTATCATAGCACATGTTGGCCTCCCAAGATATAAACAAATCTTCCAGTATCAAAAGGCAATAAAACACAGAAACTTTAATCTTTTGATAGTTTTATAGTGAATTGCTTCTCTGTGAAGTGTCCTAGATGGTGTTTCTCTGATAGGCATGAGATTGAGGAAGCAGGATAATATGACACTTGCTTTTACTGTCATTCTAACAGTGCACATAATTTCTAGAGCAACCTCTCTTGTGTATTAAAATAGACATACCTGCAAATATGCCCTAATATATTTAGCACAGAACTGTTTTACAGCATCAATGGATATACAAAGACTGAAGGATTTAAGTCAGGGGATAGAGTTAAAAGAAAAAATGTACGATGGAGATTACATCTTTCTGTCTTTTTTGAGCATCCCAGGCCCCTGTTACCCAGATGAGCTCATGGCTCAAATAATGTAAAGCTCCATCTCCTCTGCTATGATTCTCCTTCTCACCTAGTAAGCTGTCATCACTGTTCAGGTAGAAGCCTGGATTCAATCTGTCATTAAGCACCTAACATGCAGATCATACTTCTCTGTAATTCCTCTGTAGTCAAAGAAAGGTCATTTCAGTCCACTTAAACACTGAATCACCCTTGTGAGCTGCCTGGCCCTCCTAAAGCCAGACGGGAACCCTGGGAGGCCTATTCACATATACCCAGCCTCTTGGACGCACTTTTGCCTCCTGTGCATCCAGGGACTGCATCTCCACCAGATGCAAGCCTTTCTTGATCCACCCCTCCATCCTCCAGTCTTCGTCTTTTGCAGTTGCCACAAAACATAGTCCATGAGATGTAGAGTTAAAAAGCATGTGGACATCATGCCAGGAAAGGCTGCGTGCAGAATGCTGTGCAGACAATGGAGTGGAGAACATGGAAAGGGCATGGGTCTGGGATGTGCTTGCCCACAGGGGGTGGATAGTCCCCATCATGTGTGATACCCACTCACATACAGATAAGTCATCTTTGTTGTCCTGGCCCTGCTGTGCTGGCTGCTGGAAAGGAAAGGTGCAAAACCGGAATGGCCAATGGCTATTTCACTCTTAAAGGAAAAGACACAAAGGGTGCACTGACCTTTAACAGAAGCTAATGTTCCCTGCAGGACAAAGCCTCACTCTTAAGTTGCTCTAAATATTGGTTTCAGTAATTTTGCCAGCAAAGAAGGCAACCACTAGTTGGGAGGTTGGAGACTATCCTTATTCTTGGCTCTGGTGGTCCTGACTCACTGCCCCAGCTGAGGTCTCTCTGCCTGGGCAGCTGGGGTGTGAAAGATGCTGCCTGGTTACACAGATCAGCAAGTTCTCAGGCTGTTTGGGGTGTATCATCAAGTCTATCTTCGCTGCTGTAGTAGCAGTAATAGAAAGGCATCCTAATTAAGTATATAGTGCCTATAGTTTTAGATAAAATCACCCAAGTACAGCCCTTGCTCCAGTGCTTTAAAACAAGGAGGAAAGGCCACCAAACAACTACATTATGTTCCTGGGAGAGAGAAACAATAGTCCTTATGACCAGTAGGCTTCCTGACATGTGGCATACATGTGAACTTATACTTCCCTGTACAGGCACAGACACAGAAGCGTCTTATATACAAAGGAGATTGTCTCTCCTTCCCCTTCTCGGAATGATTTTTGTTCAGGTTTGTTCCTGGTCCCTGGTTACCTGAAACCCAGTCTAGTTCAGCTAGTACATAATCCTCAACTGGTCCAAGTCTGGAGAGAGGCTTTAATGCATTGCTCCACTGGCAAGGGGGCAGCCCTTCATGCTGTGATGAGTGGCCCACCACTCAGTCTCACTAGCCCCCAGCCCAGCTCTCAGGATTGGGGCCCATGCAGAAGCTCCCAATAGGCAGCACGTCCCTGACACTAGAGGAGATTGCTTTGCCCCTGCCATCTCCTCACAGAGTATTGGTTCCTGAGACTCTCCCCACTGCTGCTTGTGAGGGTCTCTGTCCTGCAGGAAAGCTCAGGGAAAGGGGTTGATGCTTTTTAAGAGTGACTCTTGGATTTAATTATGAGTGCTCCCATCTCCCTTCCTTCCTTCCTTCCTTCCTTCCTTCCTTCCTTCCTTCCTTCCTTCCTTCCCTCCTTCCTTCCCTCCTTCCTTCCCTCCTTCCTTCCCTCCCT
>VZRV01003964.1:4904084-5003544 GCA_013398115.1 Falcunculus frontatus | reverse complement strand
TCCTTCCTTCCTTCCTTTCTTCCTTCCTTCCTTCCTTCCTTCCTTCCTTCCTTCCTTCCTTCTCCTCTGCTCTGAGAGCTACCCACAAAATAGATCTCTGTAGAATCTGGGTAAAGCTCTGATCTCTTTTTCACCGGCAAAGCTACATGAGGAAGAGAATCAGGCCCACCAGCCATTTTTTTAGAAGAAAGAAATACATATTTCTCTTGCATCATGAAACTTCCTCGAGGAGATTTTGTTATGTTATGATCCAAGTCCTGCTATTTGGCACAGCAAGTAATTATTGTACAGTTACTGATTTTCTGACTCACTCCTTTGCAGATCCGTTCTGCTTCTTCGGATTCATTACAAGCCTCAAGGAGCTGAGCAGAAAAACAGCATGTCCCACCTTCACATGTCAGATAGTAAAGCTTAGTCATGCAGCTTAAAATAAAGTAAGCAAGGGGCAGATGGCAAAAAGGACAAAATGTGGCTTATTTAATCTGCCTGTGTTTGCAAGGAAGTAATTGTCTTTTAGGCTCCAGAAAACAGAGTGCTACCAGAAGACAAACAATGAAGTCTCTCTTTCCAGGGCACATATGACACTATTTGTATAGCTTCAACAGGAGCCTGCAGTTAATTCAGGGCTTTCAATAAAATTTACATTCACCATATGTAGAGGATAAAACACCTTCCTTGAATTTGGAAGCTGAATTGACCTGCTTCCCCTCCCTCATGTGATCAGTTCACCCAGAGAAACTGTAATCCTCTTTTGAGCCCATACAGTAAAAATGTCTTTAACAAAACAGACCTTCCAACATGAAACTATTACGTGAGGAAACAAGGCACTAAGTGGTACAATAACTTGAAACACATAATACTGTCAGAAACAATGACTGTAGGCTTGACAGTTTCCATCAAACTGGTACCAATTTAAAGCTTTTAGTAAGTGCAATCATTAATGTATGCAGAGCTGTTAAGTAGTGAGTCAGAGTAACTTAGCTACATTTTGTTTTGTACTGACAAACCACAAAAGAGCAGCTCATGTACTGGCAGTACAGTCACTCATTAGGTATTTAGTTTTGCAAATACCTTTGGATTTTTATTCAGTTATTTTCAATGAATGTGTACAGTGCAGTTCTGCACAGGCTGAAAGGGTCTCTTTCTTGCCGCAGATAAATAGGACACATTTTAAACCTACCGTGTTACCGGTGAGAGGATGAGCCCTGGGCAAAAACAAGAAGAGAGATAGCCCAAATCAAACTGTGTGTATGAAAAACTCTTACTGTCTAAATGTTCTGAAAAGTTTTAGCTTTTAGATGTTTTTGAGTAGGGAGCACCTCGTGAAGATTCCAAAGGCAACCCTTTGGGGAGCCAGAGAGGCCCTGGCTAACTCTAGAGGGTGCTGCTTGTGTTTGTACCTGGTTGACAAATGGCAGCTGGGAGGCATGCACAGCTGGAGAAAACAGGGCACAGAAATCTGATGATGCCTACAAATTTATTCTACATTCCTAGATTTCCAGACTTGAGGTCCAGTAATTTCTTGAGGTCTTTATAAAACAGAGACGAAGGAGCAGGGGAACAGGTGCAACCATTAGGGAGAGGAAACAACCGTTGTGAGGAGACGCTCAAGCTGAAATTCTTGTAGAGGAAAAGATTGGTGAGAGGGGAAGGTGGTTCATGTATATAAAATCATGGAGAGGACAGATAACATTAATGCAGCTCTTTCATCCTCCAGTAGTGCAGGCACTCAGTAACTTTTACAAGATTACTTTAAAACAGACAGAGGGAAACTCTGGACAAGCTTGTACAGACAGATGGTTTCAGCTGGTTCAAAAAAAAGATGGACAAATCAACAGACTAACAGTATAGTAATAGAGTGAATAAGTGAATGCACCCTCCGTCATCTCTAATTTTGGGACTACAGTGAATGGATTAGAGGGGAGAGCCAGGTGTTTCATGCTGCTGCTGTTGGGGCAGAACACTTGGCCAAATGGCCCACTGCTTGGGGCCAGCTGGGCATTCTTGTTTCCTATTCTTGTTTCCTGGACTCTAGAGGTAGACAAGGTGGTGGGCTCCTCAGTGCTAGGCATAAATATTGGCATTTGTATATGCAGAATTTTAGTAATGGTTCTCGCATAGTTGCCATCTAAAGCCTTTACTGGCTTCCGATTTTGAGGCTGCAGTTCATCTGGTGTTTAAAGATCTACTCCCAGGCTTGTCTAGAGGCACAAAAATCTTGAAAGTGAAGAAGAGCTTGGCACCACCTTCATCATTACCCTCAGGAAGCAGTTTTTTTCTACCTTTTTCATCAAGTAGAGAAGCTTGGTTTACTAGTCCACTTACCTGTTTTCTTGAAGAAAGACAAAAGAAAGAGCAGAGATGCTTACCTACAGGATAACTTTAGGGCTGATCACCGTGTCGAGGCCAAGCATCAGAACAGACACCTAAGGCACAGTCCCTTCCTCTCCACATTTAAAAGACCATTTTACTTTTGTATTAACAGCAGTAGAAATTTTGGGAGTTGTTTGGAAGGTGGGGTAGTGAGGTAGCATGAGAGATGTCTAGCTGCTGCATTTATGTCCTGTCCTAGCAATCACGCATCTTCTCTGCAGTGCAGTTTTTCTTTGTATAAGAGTTTCTCTTTCAAGGGACATGACTGGCTTTGGTTACCACACTCCGTAGCTCAGTCTTTCCATTGCTCCTGAATGTTGCATCTCCTGGTCTAATAGTCCTAACTGTGTTTCTATCCCCCTGTCTAACGTACCGGGTTAATTTCTAACAATACTTTCAAAGGCATTTGTAACATCAACAAAATGGTCCAGTGACATGTCAAAATCTGCCTGTTCATTCAAACACATTTACCTGCAGATTACCTGCTGAATTTCCTCAGCACCTAGAGATCTTCCCAGAAATCTAGTAAGATCAGAAACTACTACTTTAGGGTGTGACCATAGCAATGAAGGAAATCCAAAGGAGCATGCTAACAGAAGAAAAATGCCACTAATGTTTCCAAACCACCATTAAAAGAAGAGTAAAATAAATTTGGGCCTAGGTCAGACACTCAGGTCAGTTCTGATTTTGTCAAAACCAGATTATTTCCTCCTTAAAAGCAACACAGCAGAAGCACAAATGTGGCATGCCATGTCCTGTTGCAGCTCTCTGTACCTCACACTGAGCACAAATTTTATTTCAAAGATGATGGTGTTTGCCATGGTGTCACAAATAGTTGTTATCCTCCAAGCCAGCAAATTCCTAAAGCACCACCAATGCAGCAAATTCCTATTATCTAACTTTTAAGTTACCTTGACTCAATTTGTCTCCTTGATGGCTTTCCCAGCATTGAAAATAATAACAATAGAAGAATGGTTCAAAAAGCAGAAACAAAACCAGAGAAGCATTTGGTCTTATCTTTCTTTAATAGAGGCCTGGGGAAAAGACAAGTTAACTCTCCTGATAAAGAAAAGCAGTTAATCTTACCTCAGACAGATTTTCAGTATCTGCCATCCAACTCCTCCTCTCTAAATTCAGGCACCTCTGTTAGTAATGTGGTGTCTGATTAGCAAAAGTATTTAGTAAGCTAATGTTCACTGTCCACAGCAGGAGGCTCACACAGCTTGGCTGATGAGAAATGAACTGCCTGAAGCTAGCTTTTAATGGCAACTAATTTCCCATATTTGATACTCAGCTCAGCCAACTAATATCTAGCTCAACCGTGACAAGACAATCACAGTTCCTTTTGAAAATCCTTTAATCTGGGATGCAAACCAGTGTGCTCAAGGCTATAATGAACTTCTGAGATTATGTACTGGCTATTTTATAGAAGGTACATTTTCTCTTTTCTTTTTCCTTTTCTGCCTCAGAAAGGCCTAAGAATACATATTTTCATCGTTTCCTGCTTTTATGCAATTTGCTTAGTGCACAGAGATAATCTCCTAAAAGTCAGTGACAAGGAAAGTTTTAAAAGGAGAAGTAAACAGCTTTCCCATCAGATAACCCATAGGATGTGGCAGTTCACAACAGCACAACATCCTAAGTGGCTTTTAAATCAACTGATCTTGTTATTCTGAAAGTGTTTTAAATATCTAACATGTTTTATACTGCACTGGCTTGGGCTTTGACAAATCCCATTACTCTCTGTTACTCTATCTCATTACACAGTGAATTATTAAATAGAACACTAAACCTAATTAGATATTATTGCCATGATACATACAGACATCCTGAAACGAGTCATTCCTTTTTGTTGTTCTGACTAGTCCTTCAGTTGTTTTTTATCTCTTCTGTGTTGGTGGTGGGTTTTTTTCTTCCTTAAGAAGCATCAGATCTCTGGTAGAAGAAAAGTTTTTTCCTGTTTCTTTTCAAAATGATTCCTGGATGTAACAATACACAATACATAGATGCATGTTTGTAAGAGCAGGTGTGTCTGTACATAGAAGCACACAAAACCACACAAATAAAAATTATTCTGGCCTGCAAACACAGTTTTTCTCCTCTAGCAGTGTGCACACTCTTTCACTTCTGTAGAGCTAGTATGATATGCTTAGCATTATTTTGGTTTTAGACTAGACTAAAAACTTTCATTCCAAAGACATTCATTCCAGGATGGAGAAAAGTTTTCAGCCCTTCTATAAATTGGCTGACTACCCCAGACTGTACCACCATAGAGCCTTTTTTCAAGCCCTCACTGATGGCCAAAGCATGCATCTGTAAAGATGTATGGGAAAACTCCTGGCTATTAATTTCAGAGAATTATCAGATCAACAAAGACAGGCTAGTACATTTTCTCAGTCTTTTCAAAATACAGTGCAGTCACAGCCAGCTAATTGGAAAAGATGCTCCATATCATACAGTATACTTTTAAATTGACAGACTGTCATTCGCGGATCTGTTTCGGATCATTTCGTTATTTTCCCAGCAAACTTTCAAAAAAAAATATTTATTTTCCCCGCTCATACTGTGCAAATCAGGTCAAAAATATTACTTGACATAGGCATAACTTGTAAGAGTTGCTTTGGCTATTTACCAAGCTGTCATGTTTATCTTTTCAGTGGTATCTCCCATATTTGGAAACATGACAAATGCTGTAGACAGTGTTATTGTTGTGGGAGGCAGTTATCCTGTGTTTAATGATGCTAACTATAGAATAGTCATTTTTCAGAAATGGCCCATGTGTATGTTCCATTCAAGTAGAACCCTACCAAATGAATTAACTCATAGCTAATTCATGCTGTCTGAATACATCTCTGCACTGAGGATGTCCTGGGACTGATGCAGGTTCTTGGAGAATGTCCCCATTGCCATTTGCTTTGTATGACACCACTGGCACTTCTGTGTGCCCCCCTTTTTCTTGCTGCCCATTGTAGATGAAATAGCCCAGTATGTCAAGTCCTTCTTACATTTGTTTGATGTTCTTTTGTGCTAAACATTAGAAAATTTTACATTTCTTGTTCTTTTACTCCGATACACCTCCTCCTTCTACATCTGTTTCTTTAAGTCAAAATGATGGAATTCCAGGTCTGCAGACAAGATTGACCTTTATTTTTCCAAGTCAACATCTGAGTTAAATACTTTTGCTACTCATAACATGTGCCTTAGCAGTCGCAACTCTGTGTGTTGTGAATATTCACAACATTTCACTGTATTTTATGAAGGGGAGAGAGACACCGAAACATGCATCGAATGAGAAGAGAAAATATAATATGGTGGCTCCTGTCTGAGTCAACGAGCTGCTTGTGTTCTTATCTGTATGTATAAAAGTGAGATTACTGGATTAGTTTAGCTGTTTTATGAGTTAAATTAGAAACTGATGTGCCTGACATTAAGACTCTTACTAGACACTGTTACTTGATGCTGCTTGACAAGTATCATCTCTATGTGGAGGAGCTGCTTTCAAAAAGACCAGACATAAGTATTGCCACTTCCACAATCTGAAAAGACTGCACATCTTAAAAATATTTGGCTCAGCCAATAGCAAAAAAAAACCTTCAGAAAAGGTGGTATGGATGAGATGAATTTTTTTGATATACCATTGAATATCTGTGATGCAGCAGCACGCCCACCAAGTAAACTGCTGAGACAAGTTGTTTTACAATCCTGTCAATATCCACAGAAAATCAAGCCCAAAATTTGATAGGAATTCAAGATAAATATCAATGGTATTGCAAAAAACATGTTCTCTATGAGGCACTATTTTAAATGGCATATTTCAGAAATGAAGAGAGATTCCTAGTGCTTGTGTTGATGGTAAATATGCAATTGTGTTATACTGGGGGAAACATTGTGTCGAGAGGACTTTCTGAATGGAAACCAAAGAGTTCCAAAATTAGAAGAAAGGAGATAAGGAGCTGGGAGTTTAGGAGAGAGGGATTAGGAGAATGAGTGTCCATCTATGAAATCTTAACCAGAGCCCTTATGAAAGAGCATAGTCTGTACTCACATGATCCCAACTGCTTTCCAAAGGACTCTTGGCTCGTTCAGTTCATGGAGGGAGGATGTGTTATACCTGTGTGGGAAAACGTTTATTACCTGCAGGGTCTTGGCTTTCTTTGTGAGTGCTGTTAGGTTACACTCAGTGCTTCAGGCAGGATGTCGTGAAAAGGCAATGTCAGAGAACCCCTGGAAAACTGGATTCTCTCCCTCATTCCACCATGAAATTCTTGTGTGATACTGGACAGTCATTTGGATTGGCCAATAATTACATGTTCCTCTATCTGAAAGTGCTTTAGATGAGAGTTTCTACATAAAAAGTGCCAAGCACTTCTGACTGCAGTGAAATTCTTGAGTGTATACGACTACATTATGCTAAGTACTCTAAAAGATTAATTCCTAGACATCCTAAAGTGGGCACCTAAAATTAATGGGCTTTTTTTTTTTACTATTTTCATCTTAATCTCTTTAAGTTCCTCACTAGTCAAATGAGATAATTATACCTCTCTCCATCATCAGGTTGTTATGTAGATAAAGTCATAAAAGATTCTGAACCAGTTAGGTGTTACAGTGATGAGTACTTTGAAGACTTCAAGTAAAATGCCAATTCTGTATTCAGCACCAGGACTAGATGTGGTTTGTGGGAAAGAGCCTTCCCCTGACAGGACTAGAACCCAAAGTGATCCAGCATATGGTGAGAATTATCCCATCTGCACACCCAGTGAAACCAGTGGTGTACCTCAGCACCAGAATCAGTGAAATCAGACTTCTTCCTGTCTTCTGTGTCTAAGCCAAGGTCAGGTCTCACTGGAGATTTTTTCTCCTGTCTTAGTTCTCTGACAGGTAATAATGAATGAGTTCTGAAGATTTTCTCCTAAAAGAGTCAGTTAAAAGTATCCAGATGCCCACTCTCATAGAAAAGCCCCCAAACCCACACAAAGTACAGACTGTAAGGTCTCACTTATCTTTGAGAAATTTTGATTGAAACTAGTTGGTGCATTTAAAGCACTGTGGTCATCAAAGCCTTGATGTCAAGGGAAAGGTAAAAATAATTTTTGGTGGTAGACAGGTACCCAAGCATTTGTATTCAGTGTGACAGCTGAACCATGTTTCTCATGTGTTTTAAAGCTTCATACTGCTTAAATAGGCTGTTTCACATGCAATCCTGTTTTAGAAAGGGAACTGAAATATCAGCTGTGTTAAATAGCCTTACAGACCCACTGCATGGCAAAACAGTAAGGCTGAGATCTTCATATGAGCATCACAGATCTTCTCAGACTTGAGCCAGCCTTCAGTGAAGACAACTGGTTGTTACCCTTTCTGTGGGTCCTCTCCTGAAGCAGGAAGGTGTTGGGTTGTGGGATAAAAGGCTCATGACATGAAGGATCCCAGAAGCACAAGAGCAGATGGAGGAGCTCCAATACCCTGGTCAGAGACATGAATCACTGTCCCTGTTTTGAAATTAAACTCTGTTTTGAACTGTTTTCCTGAGCAAGGGGTATTTTGCATGTGTATGGGTCCAACAACTGGAGTTGTACCAGGGGACATAGGGCCCCAGGTGCCTGGGGTGCCAGCAAGTGGAGAGGCCAGAGCCCATGTGCACTGCCTGGGTGTCTGTGTACCAGAGTGTGGATTGCTACCAAACATCAAATTGGACTTGGTGGCTGGAAAATCAGGTAGGACCGTGTTGCAGTCTGTAGTTTCTGCGTTGCCATGGCAAGCCGCAACCTTCCCGGAGAGCGCTGCGGGGCGGCATCGGGGAGAGAGCGGCTGTTCCGCTTCCCGCAGCCCTCCCGGGCGGCCCCGCGCCCTTGCTCCGGCTGGCTGCTGACTCCACAACACGGTAAGGATAAAGGAGGAGACAAGGCTCTCCGCATGGGGACCACACGACTTTATTCATATGATGACATGCAGGTTCCCAGAGGCAGAGAGGCCACGTGGCAGCCCGTTTTGGGGTTTATATGGGGATGCGGAGGGGCGGAGAGAACATGTGGCCTACTGGTCTCAGGTTGCAAGGGTGGTACATGGGCGGAGTTGGGGTACCAGAGCCAATGGAAAAAACCCGAGGGAGCGGACAGGACCAGGGGCAGGGAAGGGCAGAAACCCAGCAGGAAAAGGAGTGGGGAAAAGCAGTGCCGCAGGACCAGAGGGTTTGTTATTTCTTCACCAGCAACTGAAGGGGCTGCCTTAGGAACCCATGTGACTGGGTGTCAAGAGCTGGGGAGATGGGAGATCCAGGGACAGTTTTGGGGCAGAAAAAGTGTATAGAGACAGCTAGTGGAAGGATCCATATGTTGTGTATATAGGTATACATTTCTTTCCATTCGCAGCTGTCATCCTGATCAGCCAGAGAGGGCAACGGGATGAGGCCACAGTGCTGTTTGTGCTTGCAAGTGTTGCGTTTTCCCTCTGTGTGGATGCACGTGGCTGGTCCCAGGTACACATGTACGTGTACACATATGGTGTGTGTGTGAGCCTATGGGGAACGCGTGCTCAGCCTCCCTGCCGGCTGGTCCGGAGGCTACGGAGCTGCAGCAGCCTCCCTCTGTCGGGCTGCTGGGCATGACAAGCCCTAACAGATGGGCCCTCCTCTGCCAGAAGGTTTCAAACCCGTCTCCTAAACAACTAAGGAATGCTGCTCAGGAATACTAGATTTGCTTCCAGGATGTAAGGAATTATGGTCTAATGGCTAGAGATCCGCTTGTGTCTCTTCCTCTGAACCTGTCCCCTGTCATAGCCTCACCTGCTGGATAATCACTTCTCTCTTGGGGACGGCAGGCCGCACTCAGCAGCTCTATTTCAATGAGCCATACACTACACAAAACAGAAAACACTGCTGTGCGGCTTCTTCCTTTTGTGATAATACTGATAATACTCCTGCTCCACACTGTTCCTCCACCCTTACGTTTTTTCTCCCTGAAAGTTTTCCTGGGAGGACAATTAGTTGGAAGGAGAGATTGTTGCTGGGTTATCTTTCCTGGGCTGGCTAGCAAGAGTGTCAAATGACTTCCATGCTCCTGAGCAGTAACACTTCTCCAGACACAGATATTTCTGCTGTTTAGTAAACAGTAACATAGTCAGCTGGAAGGAGGCAGAGCAGTTTGAGGGTGGGTGAGAGGGGTGAACTGAACATATAAGCACATGAATTTTAGGACAGCATATGCAAGGAGTATTCCAGCAGCTTGATAATAACTCGTCAGCTGAGGCTGATGAGGTGCACATTTCCTGCAAAGTCCTAGATTGGCACTTCACTGCCTGTTGCCTGCAGTTTGCTGGCTCTCCCCTGATCTCATATTCCTTCCAAGCACACCAAGGATATCTATTTACACATTTTCACTCACTGAATTACAATCTCATTTATCCTTACTTACTTCATGATTCAAGAAATGGATAATGTCTTGGGCAGATATATCAAAACTGATGTCTTTAACTCTTAGATCGTGTCATGGCTGGTCCTTGAAGCTTGTTTGGAGGATTGGACTCTCCTCTGTATTACATTTCTTACACAGGAGCCTTAAAAACTGCTAATCAGACTGTTTACTATCTAGAAACTATTTAATAGGAGGGAAAAAACCCAGGCTTTTCATTGTAATGCAATTTTTGAAGAAAATCATCCAACTTAGAATTAGATGATACTCAGTTGATAAAAATCTCCTTACAGGCATTTTGCCATGCTTTGTTGTTAATTTTTCCTCACAAATTACTTGTTCCCATCATTGTAAAACTTTGTGGTTTACTGTAAGCATATTACTGCTAAGAAATGAATACAGAGGTCTTTTTTTATTCTATTTTTTTAAGTAGAGGCAGTGCAGCTGTTGAGCGGTTTTGTGACATGAAGGATGGTAATGTCATGACCTGGCAGGAACAAACACTGACCACGGGAGATGGAAAAGGAGTGGATCCAGACAGGGAAATAACCCCCCGGTAATACAACATTTAGAAAAAAAGCCCAGGGGCAAAAGGTGCAATTAAAGGAATCAGGGAGATAGGAGGAGGAGGAGGTGGCTCTGGATTTTGAAATCCTGCACTTGAGAATTGAAACCTCATACACCTCAGATTTCTACTGTCTTTTTCTGTCTTATATGGAACTGTTGAATTTGCTCTTTGGTTCAGCAGGTTTTTTGCTGAATATAAAATAATTTGTCTCAGACTAGATAGCAGGGGGCAGAATTTATCTGGTGTAAATGGCTCTCACTTCATACTCGCTGAGAAGCTGCTCCAACACTCTTTGTTCTCTGTATATGAAGCAGAACTGCTGAAACATGTCAACAGTTCAGTGCTTATCGCAGTGCTCTTGGTTAGGCTCTCTTCATCTTCTGCTTTTGCATCATATTGCTTTGTACCCTTTTCCTGCGGTTTTGTCAGAGAGGTAACTACATTTCATTGATGGTGTATGTGCAACTTGTAGTCTTTGGGAAAAATAATAAAGAAGCAAACTGACACTTATACTGTAAATGCCTGGAATTAATTCTGGGAAAGAATAATCTTTCAAAGCAGAAACACTACATGAATGTCAAATTGTCAAGACACTCAAAATTTCTTTCTATACTGACTTGGCATCGGTGCTGATAGTTTTTTTCTTTGCCCTTTCCTTAGGTGCATTAATGCCACCACATATAACTACAAATTCACTATTGCTGGATGCAGTGAAAATGTATCTGCATCCCTGCAGGTGGATGTTGAAATACTGTGTTGGGCTGGTGAAAAGCAATTTTGCTACACAGTAAATATCTAGTTTTACTTAAGTTTTTTATTTTCTTCACCTCTGCTCTGAAAAACTGTCTGTCTCTCAGACCTCAGAAAACAGTGCTGGATTCTCTTAACACCAAGTTACATTGTTGTAGCTACACTGGTTTCAAAGTGGATACTCCTGATATACTGTCCTTCAGTGAGAGTAGAGTTGATGCCACAGTTCTGAGTGTATTTCACGTTCATTATCTCTGGTACAGTATCACAAACGCAGTTTTTTAATGTCTGTATCTTATAAATAATTAATCTAGAAGTCTGTGTGCCCTGGCTCTAGTAATATCACTCTACTTGCGTTGGGCATTATTTATGATTTAGTGTTAACTTTGTTTTTCAGTCAAATAAAAATGCGTATTTCTTGTGCACCCAAGTCAGATGTTTCTGGGAGAATAGGGCCTTTGATAACACTGAGGGAAAAATGTGATTGTACCCCCACCCCCACATCATTTACATAACTCAGATTGATGAGATAGGAAGGAAAGTGTTTACAATGCAAGAAGATAGGAATTTGGGGATTTAAATAGGAAGCAAATCGAAATGAGCTGTCTGAGGTAATTATGGAACACATACTTCATATGTTTTCATTAGATATTGCTATTATACTACACAAGGCAAAGGAGTTTGATTAAACTACAGCTCAGTATATAAATTTATGCATAAATTACCCAGAAATCAGTTAGTTCATTATCTTTCAGGAACTCAGCAGGGGACTGAGCAAAAGTTTAGGTCCACTGGGATAAATAATTTGAACAAGAATAAAACCTGTGTTAGGTAGGAAGAAAAAACATGGGCAAGGTCCATGAGATGGAGCATGACAAGGGGTTAAATTAACTCCTGTGCAAAGCCCCAGGAAAGGAGAACAGCAGGGCTGAGCTCCTTCTCTACTGCCAGGGAGCCCAGGGCCGAGGTAGTGTTTGCCCATAGCTCCCATGGGACCACACTAATGCTTGGAGAATTGACACTTCACTCGAATGCCTAAAGAAGAGACAGTTCTCTTCTGCAGGCACCCCTTCAGTGCAAGTGACAGCTTTATCCTTTCTGTTTGAAAAAGGTACTTCAGTCTGGTTTCACCGCTGGTTTGCTCATGGAAGGGGGCTCAACAAATATCAGGCGACTAAATTACTTTCTGATTTAACCTCCAGCCTCTAGCATGGTGGTTTTCTTTTTATGTGAAGGAAATATTTTCTCAGCTATTCTTAGCCCTTGCTTTGACAATACACTAATTTTTAAAAGCATTTTGTACAGGAATTCAGGAAGGATCACAGCTGAAATCCATCACCAGGTTGCCCTCAGCCTTGAGCCAGCTTTTGACCACTGCATATTGCTGGGAAGGAACCATGGGATGAAAGTGATGCTGCCAGCAAATCTATGACAAACAGTCAGGATATGATCTCCACAGACCCTTTGAGCAATAAAATCTGTGATTAAATATTACCTAGTGTATTTTCAATTGGTTTTATTCTTCAGGCCAGACTCTGTCATTTAAGGAAATGAGTATTCACAGGAACATAATATCAGCCATTTGGTGAGAGAAGTTATCACAAAACCCTCTGCATTAACCTTTCGTATATTTGTAGTGGGTCTGTGGATTTACTCCAGGTCTGTACATCAGTATTTCATTGATAGAAACTATGGCTCTCACAAATACACATATGCTCTTTTTTTGCATTTGTTGAAGCAGACTGGACTAAATTTCTCCAGCTTCTGCTTACATAAAGTAATGCTCTAACACTTTTGTTGCTAATGGCAGTTGTACCTGTTTAGTACCTGTGTTCAGGACTTAGGGTATGATCTCATTCAAATGCCTTTCAAAGAACTTTCTCTCAAGCCTATTTATACTTTTGTACATTATTTTTAATAGGTGCAACAAATACTGTCAAACAGCTTAGCTTTTAACTTTTAACTCTCTTTTAGACTTCCCCCCCTGCCCTTCTATTCCTGCTGAGGATGCTTGTTCCCTTTTAGTCCTTCATCTCTTTAAATTTCTTCACAATCAATTACATGACACTGATCTGTCTATCTCACTCTCTGTCTGTAGTATATCAGCACCAGCTTCAACTGTAATCCTCTGCCTTGTTATTGACTGCCTCTCTCCGAGCCTGGTATCATCAAATACCACTGCCTGACTCAACAACCTTTTAATAAATAAACACAACAAACCTTGACCCTAATAATAAAGCTTCTGAATTTCCGATAATCTCCTTCCCCATTAAATCATTCTGAAGTTCAATATTCTTTCTATATTCCCTGCCAGTATAATTCATTACACCAAGCATTTTTTGGGGAACTGTGTTACAAAAATGGTTCCTTTGCCACCATGATCTCCTGTCAGCAGGTGCCATGTGGTAAGCTTGTTAACTCTTTCAGAATTCTGACTGGTATTTCATAGATTTATACATTTTCACACCTGAAGGGACATCTTGCTTGATGCTCAGTATGACCTGAACTACAGTTTTATCCAGCCAATCTTAGGTCGAGTAGATGACTTCTTGTATTGCCAAGTATCTCTTCGGAAGACTTCCAGACTTGCATTCAAGTAGTAAGAGTAGTCCACAGACACTGGTCATTTATTCTTTGTGATTAATTAATATTGCCATGAAAAATGTACACTTTTGAGTTTGCTGTTTGAATCCAGTTTGAATTTGACTGATGTCAGCCTCCAGCCACTGCATCCTGTTATGTTTTTGTGTTCAAGATTAAACAACTTAATGCCCTCAGTAATTCTCCCTTGCAGGGTATGGAAAGTTCATTTCAGATTCCAAGTAGTCTGCTTCCTCCCTCCCTCCTTTACTTGTCTCCCTCCAGTGAATGTTCTCCACTTTTCACAGCATCCTTGTGCTAGTAATCTAAGCCCTCTCCAGTCTTCTACTGTCCCCTATAAGTGTAGGTGAAGTAAGCAGAAACAGCATATCACAATAATACTCTTCTTCCTACTAACTACAAAGGTAAATTAATACCCATAACCCTACTTTCTATTTCCCTGTTCACCCATGAATGGTTATTTTTAGGTCTTTTGGCCATGACATCTCGCTGGGAGGTTTGCAGTCTCCTGTCTTTACCGAGTCTATGATGCTTGCTGTAACTGAAACAAGAACTGTCACTATAGCTTTCTCTTGCAAGTTTTCCCCAGTATTTTCTCAGACAGCACTTTCATCCAATATTATCTTCACCTGATTACTTTTCCCAGTGTTGTTTTGAATAAAAGGAATGGTTTCTTGCTGTCACATCAAATCCCTTCTTGGAAATACAGTCATTAAATATGATATCTTCTATTTCATTGATTTTTTTCTTCATATTTTAAAGAGCTTTTTATTGCAGCACATTTGCTATTATATCTGAATTTATCTTTATGCCCTTTTTTTCTGAATAGGGCATGGGTCTTCGATACTGGCAATTAATTTAAGCCTTCTGATGTCTTCCTTTCATTGACTTCATTTTGGACATAGCTTTGATTTATCATGGTATATTTTCTTCCCATGGAAAATGAGTATCTGATCATTTCTCTATGACAGATTGTGAACATAGGAATAAATAAATATTTTTTTTTTACTGTGTCAGCCCCTTCAACAATTTATTACCCCTCTTATCTCTCATTCCACCTCTTCTGCCATCTCCTGTTCCTTTATGTATATGGAATGTGTCTTCCCATTTATCTTACATCTTATTCACACCTCTTTCCATTCTTCATCTTGACTTTACTTATAACTGTACTACAGCATCAAAAACATTTCTATAATCTTCCTACTCCTCCCCTGTGTTGATGTTTTATGCCTGGTGCTAACCTTTATCTCATTCCTTGTTACTTTTTGTACTTTTGTTCGTTGCACAGTGTATGAATGGTTGCATGCTTTGAGGCTGCCTGCTCCAATGGTGCTTAATGCTGTGGATATGTTGATGAACTTGCCTGTAAGGAATCTCTGGCTATCTGCCATTTTTCTTCCCAAATCTATTTCCCTGCCATTAATAATTTTTTTAATCTCAGCAGGCTGACTTTCTTTGCCCAAACTGTCCATAGCAAAGTCATGCCGTACCCTACTCTTATTTTATTCCTGGGCTGAAAGGTTGTTTTGGACAAGGGACATATTTGGCCTGAAACTGTGAGTGAAAAAAAGGGCAGAGTACTGCTGTCTGATGAACGGTACATCAGGACCAACTTCCCCCTTCTACTGGTAAGGGAACTACAAGATCTCCCTGTCGTCCCCTTCCCCGTCAAGAGCAACATCTTTTTGCAAATGAGGGAGATGGCAGCAATGCAGTTCTGGTGCTGGAGGCTCCTGAGGAGGAGAGAAACATTCTTGGGCACGAAAGACACCTTGGAGAGACACACTGCTAAACCCACCACCATCACCAGTGTCTCTGACTGAGTCTTCATTCTCCTTCCTTCTAAGAGTTCATACCTTCCCTAAACCTCCAAAAGGTCTCAGGAACTGAGACTAGAAATCTGCTGGAAATAATGAAAAAACCCTTCCATTCTGTTGGATGAGGCCAAAGTTTCTTCCCAAGTAGCTAAATTTATCAAGCTCTTCAATAGTAACCCAGCCCTCCCTGTGGGATGCAAGGCAGCTGCTAGTATAGAAAAAATGCATCTACAGCATGCAGTGGAGGTTGTTGTAAGAGCTTCAAACCGCTGCCCATACCAACTCTGAGGAGAACGTGCATCGCCATATGACTGAATTTCCATGATTTAGTTCTGCCCCTACTTAGCATCAGAATGGGTCTGAGACTTATTTTTTATTTTTCAGTATGAAAGCACAACAGCAATGTTATGCTTAGATTTTTATGACATTGGGTCCCAGCTAGACCATTTAGTGGGTAGTTTGCCTCACCCCAGCTATTTGTCCTTCTTACACCAGTCTCTACCCACGCACACAGTTGCTGCTGTGCTGTGTGTTGCACAAACACCATTTACCACGGTGACTGATTGTGGGATTTAGATTGTTAGAAAAACAATAGGAAGTTCCTTCCACACATGAGATTTTTTTTTTTCTGTGCTGCATGTTAATAACAATTTGCAGGTCCATTTGTAGTTTCTGATTATTATCTGACCTGCCCTGTTCAGATTTGTGGATTAATTCATTTTTTTTTTAATTTACTTTTGCCTTAAACTTTGTAGGCATGTATATTCATGAAAAGAACAGAGGGGAAAAAAATCCTAGAAATTACCACAAGAAAAACCCCTGCTAAAAGCAATAAGTTTGCTGACAGATGGTAGAATCAGCTGAAAATCGAGTACCATATTTACAAAGTCTAACCCATTTAGTAAGCCAGAAAAGTGTTATCTAATTCTATCCCCTGTGTGTTTGTGTTTTGGAATAAACAGATGCCTAATGAGGAATGTGTCTACTATGGTTTTTGAAGAACCTGGATGGATCCTGGTTCTGATTCAATACTTGATTTTGACAAAGCTGATAACTTTAACTGCTGAACCTATTGTTATGCTTTCAAACCTACAGATACTCCAACACTAGCTGGCTGACAAAAATGTAGTTTCAAAGGTGCCAGAACAGGGCAGAAATCAGAAAAAAACAGAAGTGTTGAATGACTTAACCTGCATTTTACATTTCCTGTTCTATTCATGTAACACCCAAAGATGCAGAGAATGAAAGGGCAAACACACTTGAATCACTTGCAGGCTTGACAGCTACCACAATCAATTCCTGTATGTTTTTCACTGAGTTTTATAAAATAATAGAGATTGGCTTAGAAAGACATATGCTTGTGTACTTCGTGACAGATCTGGGTGAGAAGCAAAAACTGAATAAACAGAGTTGGGTGATCTGAGCAATGAAGGCTTTGGGGAAGATGAGCCTCTCGTGGGCCATGCTTGGCCGGCAAGGCTGTTGCACGTGCAATGTCTGCACAGGTTCCTCAAAGGCACTGTTCTAACACTGCCTGGACGGTTTCTAAATTCTCACCCTTCATAGGAACCATTGGGAAGTTTACCAAGGAGAATCAGCTATCCATGAAGTCCATACCAAAAGTTACAGAACAAGATTTCTCCCATGTTACAGAAGGCTTTTAAAACATGCTTTTTCTAAGTGTGTGTGAAACAGATAAAGAATAGGATCTGGTCTTCTGTAAAAATAAATAAAATGACATTCACATAGAGCAGACTATTTCAAAGGATTGTTTAATAGAAGCGAGGTCTGTTATTTTCCATAGTATTTAAAAATACAGAGTTCAGTGATAGATTTAAATAAACTGATATTCACGCCTTCCTACTTGTTGAAGTTGCTCAAGAGTTACTAAAGACATTTTGCTGAATTTATGTCCTATTTTCAATTACATGAAACTGATCAGCAGTGAGAGATTTTAATTCTGGAATTATAAAATATGTTTCTTGAAATACTAACAAGAGTCAATTGCTGAAGCAGTGATCTGAATACCAGGATGCACAGCCCTATGCCCAGTATTTCCTGTCTATCTGTTCCGTGAGCAAAATTGAGCAATTTCTGTTCTCTTTCCATATTCTCCTGTCTACCTCCGAGGTGCACATGGAAATAAGAATTTAAACTCACATATGCACTATTCTAATGTGATCGATTTTCTAATTTCCTTGAATGAATATCTAAGATACAGGTCAAGTCAGCATATCATCATCTTATTGCTACAGGAAATATCAACTTGCCCATCAAAGGAAAGCGGACACTGGTGGTGGTAATAGAGTGTTTTAACATGTGGAGATATATGTGATTCTTAAATATTAATAGTGAGAATTGTATTTCACCTTTTCTCTAGGGGGTATCTGAAGATGGTTTTCTGTTCACCTTTTAGTGAAAGCAAGTTTTGATGGGGAACCTGAGGGAAAAGAATAAGTGCCAGCACTACGGTTTTCTTCTAAAAGCTTTTCTGTCCCTCAAACCTAGAACAGACAAAATATTTTGGGAAAGATTTTACTCTGTCCTTGTTTTAAAAATACAATATAAGTACAAATTTTTTTTTTCTAGTTTTATGTGAATGAAGGAGGGAAATGGGAGAAGACTGTGGGTCCTGATTTTTAAGTTTCAGGTTGTACTTTGCCCTTTCTTGGCTCTATTTTGTCACATTTCCAAGGCATTAAAACAGAGACTCAGGGGCCTTGCTAGACATAATGGTATAAAGTTTCCAGTGCAGTAAGCTGTAACACTCTGTATGCTCTGGAAAGTTTGCATTCAGCCTTTTAATAAGTGAAGACGCAACATAATGCTCCTGATAATTTTCAGCACGGACAGATGGTATATGAACAGCCTGGTGGGAGGAGAACCAGCCCAGCTTAGGGTAACAATGTTCGACTAGCTATCAGGGAGGAAACAGACTTCCTCTGCCATTGCCCAGTGCCAAGGAGCTTGTTTTATCTCCTGCTCACCACACTGATCATGCTTTGCTTTCTTCTGTTTTATAGGCATTGGCTTTATGCAGAAAGTGCAGTTCCTTTCTACTGCCAAAATGAAACAGTATTTTAGATTATAACTAGGCTAGAAGTCATTTACAATTAATTCTGCTCCAAAACTCCTGTAGCTGGAAATGCAGATTACACCAATTTGCTGCGAGCTGTTGTAAGATGAAGAAGCCATTCACTGCTGCCATTCCACACTGAATTTTTTGACCCACATGCTAAAGTTGGAGGAGGCTGGGGCAGCAACCCTAGCAATGAAGCAGGTCACGTTAGCAGGAATAGGGATAGATTGAGGGTTCAGCACCACTTAAGGAAGCTTCCCTGGCAGGTTGTATCCAAAACAGGTTTTGCAGATGCTGTGTATGTAGGCCTGTCAGTGCAGTTCCCTCTGCAAGAGAATTCGGTAGCAATGGCAGCAGGAAGAGTCACGCTGGAGACAGACAGCATGCCATGACAGCTAAGCATATTATTTTTGTAAACATGCTTCTGAAAATGCTACTTGCCCTCTTTCAGTTAGCCCATTCTGCCAAACTGTAAGCACTTACTAATTTTAAAATGAAAGGGCTAGGAATAAATTTTGTCATTGATTTTTCTTCTCTACACGAATGTGTTAATTGCATAGGGAAAAGCATTTCTCCAGCCTTGGAGTGCTGTACACAGCCAGAAAAATCCTGCCGTGTTCTACCTCTGGACAGATGCTTCAGCTGAGCCTGACAGTGAGATGGTTAATAGGTCAAGGAGATTTCTAGTGATGGGAGGATGGATTGAAGATGTGCATACTCCTAATTCTGGGTCTTGGGGGCTAGCAGAGACAAGTGTCTTCCATGAGCAGTAAATTCATTTTAAAAAGGAAATTAAGAAAAAAATGGCATTGCTTTTTCTCTATACTGTGGCTCTCTTGTGAGCAGGTGACAAAAAGAGATTAAGAAAGAAAAAATATATCTCTCTCACTGCAATAATCTTTAAAATGTTTGACCTTTTTTTTTTTTTTGTTGTTTAATTTAATTTTCTTGTCTCTGCTCTTTTTTGTGTTTGTGGGATTTTTTTTTTTTTAATTTATTGCCCCTGAATTCAGGTCTACCAAAATAGCACGAAGCAGTTACTGTAAATCTCTGTTTGCTTTTTTCATCGCAGAGTGGACAGGAGTTTTTCATTTCATACATTATTGACCACGCGATAGAATGGTGATTCCACAAAGTGAGCAGAAGCTTTAAAAAGTTAATGAGGAGGGACATCATAGGGTTGTTGTTGTTCTTGTTGTTGTTACTTTTTAATGTTCTGTAGCATTTAGGACTGGGCAGCTGGGCACGCTGGATGCCAAGTGCCACTGCTGTGGTTTTTGTTGCGCTGCACTGCTGGCAGATGATGTTGTCCCTTGTGGGCTCTGCCCGCCCCCCGTGACACCTGCACCCCACACACACCTCACTGCACCTCACAAGCAACAGGGAACACCCACACCTGCACACACAGAGCATGGGGAATTGATGCATAACATCTTAATATAAATACTAATCTCAGCAAGAAGAAAATGTAATATATTTTTAATTTCCTAAGGTGGTGAAGCATCTACCTTCCCTAAAGACATCCAGTGAATAAGCTTAGTATGTCCTCTGGCTAACATCTGTAGCAAATTTACCTCAAAGACACAAATACTGTGAGGGTTCTTGCAGTGGTACCTTTGGATATATTATTTTACATGGAGCTACCATCTGTTTCATACTGTAGCACATATCTGAGTGCTCCAATAGCAGTTGCAAACACCTCTGTCAGGACACTTGGAAGCATATGGGGCCAGGCAGTATGGTCCTGGGAAATATCATGGGGCCGAGGATATGCTGACATATTCTGGGCTGGATCCTCTCTTACACTGATGTTCTTTTTATATAGCTCCACAGACTTCAGCTGAACAAGCCCATATTTGTACAAACATGAGGTCAGGACCTCATCCAAAGATTATTTAAGTCTTAAGCCTTTTAATCTTCTATGAAAATCATGGAGAAATTCATTCTCATGAGAGCATCTAGTCTTTGTGAAATATTTGGCTCTTTAGCTGTCTAAATGAGAAATACTAAAAGTATAACCTTTTTGCATGGCAGTTTGATCCTCTGGAATTTTAGCTGCAATATTTTTCTATTAAGAAATTCAGACCACAAAAGGACTTGCACTTCTCCCATGTAACAAAAAACTCAAACACTTCCCAGTTTTATAGCTTTAGGGAGTAGAAACTGTCATGGCATCATTGACTTGAAATCGACTTGAAGATTTTTCTCACTAGTCAAAACCAAGGCCTGATTTACCTAAATTGCTGTAAGAAAGATGCCAGTTAAATATGAGCACGCACCTAACTTCAGCAGTAAGACTGTGAAATACTGGGATGAGCTGCCTAGAGAAAATATGACATCTCTGTCACCAGAAGTCCTCAAGAGTAGGTCAGGCAAATGTCTCTTATGAAGGACACAGGCAGTACTGAGGGGTCATAATGTGGAGGTGGGATGAGGGGGCCTCCTCACCAACCCTATAGTGCAAACCCTCTTGGGTATCCTGCTGGGAGCAGTTCTGTGGCTGGGAACGGGAGCTAGATCTCCCAGTCCCTAGAGGGAGTTTGGCTGTTTGCTTATTTCCTGGATGGAAAGTGTTTTGGGTTTGCATGGCAAGGTTTTGGTAGCAAGGGGGCTACAGGAGTGGCTTCTGTGAGAAGCTGCTAAAAGCTTTTCCTGTATCTGACAGAGCCAATCCAGTCAGTTCCAGCACAAACCTGCCACTGGCCAAAGCTGAGCCCATCAGTGATGACAGTAGCACCTCTGAGGTAACATATTTAAGAAGGAAAAAAAAAGATTGTGCAACACCAGCAGCATCCAGAAGAGAGGAATGAGAATATGTGAGAGCAGCAACTCTGCAGACACAAAGGCCAGTACAGAAGCTGGGGGAGGAGATGCTTCAGGAGCCAGGGCTGAGATTCCTCCGCATCCTGTGGAGAACACTATGGAGAGGCAGTCCATGGAAGTCCATGGTGGAGTAGATATCCACCTGCAGACCCTGGAGGATCCCAAGCTGGAGCAGATGGGTGCCCAAAGGAGGATGTAACCCCATGGAAAGCCCACACTGAAGCAGACTCCCAGCAGGATTTGTTCACCTGAGAAGGGCAATGATATAGCAGCTTTGGTGGGCACCGGTGTCCAGCCAGGATCAACTCAGCCAAAAAGGGTTGAACATAATAGATTTTTATCTCTTGCCTTTTCTAGAACTTTTTGTTGGGTTGAACCCTAAGAATGCCTGGATGGTGCTGATGCAGGAGCTGGAAGGAAGGCTGGACCAAAGGAAAGCATTGATGAAAAAAGGAGATTAGTGTGCCATATCATATGGATGGAGTCACACCCTTCCCATGGTGTGCCCTGTGTCTTTGTTAACTTGGAGGGCAAATTCTGAAAGCAATGATTGTCTTTTACTGCAAATATGTGGAGCATCTTGAATGATGAGGTTCACTTGCCATTAAAAACTCCTCAGACAACTACTCAAAACCTTTCCTCTCCACATGAATGTACCTAAATTTCTTATGCTCAACAAAGAGTTATATCTGAACAGTCACTGTGTTGTCCTTACCAGTCTTCCTTTAAAACCCTCTGCCAATTGCTAATGTAGAATTTGGGACATGAAGAATAGCACCCTGTTTCTGAAGACAATATCAGTGCAAAACATTAGTAGCTAAAACTCAGGGTTTGTGCTACTTAGTAGGTCACATCTTCAAAACTACAGACACAAAGACACAAAAGCACATACACAAACATATATATACATATATATACATATCTATATATGCATATTGCTCTTATATGTATGTCAAGAGTCCAATAAAATTTTGTAAGGGCACTTTCTAAGCTCGTATCTGCTGACCATATATCATTATCAGTGATATAGATGTAGACATCGATTATTTTTTTAAATGTTTGTATCTCACCTGTCTTTTCAAAGTAATTGTTTTTATGTGCTTTCTTTTTTTAATTGAATCTTACAAATTATTGCTGCTTAGAAGAATTTCCTTCCCAGCCCTTCCAACTGAGTCCCCAAATTGTGGGAGGGTATCAAAGGAATGATGTTCACTGCTGTTTGACTTTGAATCACTGGCAAATGTTTTATGTAACTCATTTTCTTCCACACAATTAGATTCTAAGGACACAGGGACTAGGCTCCTTTTTTTTTTTTAATTCAAAGGTCTCAGTAAGCAAAGCATAATGTATTCTGCCCAAACTGTGAGAACAGAGCAATACAGAATAATTTACTTCACTAATGCCAAATTAAAATTCATAACACAATACTTTAATTACCATCTGAATCCAATTCTCAAAGAAGTTTGCCCTAATTGCATTGTTGATATGCATGGATGCAAATAAGATGTTGACTGTTTCCCTTGTAGCAAATGACTCTGTTTCTAATATGCAGACATCTAACAACATGGGGCCAAATTCATCCCTGGTAAAAAGCCATTAGAATCAGCAGAGTTATACCAGGGATGAATCAAGCACTCTTCTCAGGAAAGCTGGTCTAGTTATCAGCCTCTAAGAACTGCCCCTCCAGGGCCTACGGACAAAAACATGCTGTCCCTGCTATCCCTGAGCAAGACAGTGAAAAGTCCCCAGAACCAACCAACCCCGCGCATGCTGGGAACTCAAAAGTGTGAAATGGGCATGTGTGGAACAATGTTTGCCAGAATGTAGTGGGGACACAGAAGCCCAGATGTTCTTCTTTGCTTTTGTGACAGCTCTGAATACAGATCCTATTCTTAGCCCAGAAGCACAGGTGTTTCAGAGGAAGAGAGAGAGAACATCATATTGAAGATGCAGGAAATTAAATAATATTCATCAAATAAGGGAGACAATAGCATGGCATCATTGGGGCGTTTTTGTAACTGCTGTGTACTTCTCTCGGGTGAGCTACTTAAGTGGGGGGACTCTGAACCATTCCAGAAATAAAATAGGCTAAAAAGTCCTTTTCTGATAAATATATGGGCAAAAAGAAGTTGTCACCTTTTTTTTGTTGTTGTTGTTGTTGTTGTTGTTGTTGTTGTTGACCAAAACCAACCAAACCTCTTGCTTTCTGAAGGCTGTGGTTATGTTCAACTTTATTTCTATCCCATTTGAAAGCATTTCTACTTGTTACATGCTAAATAAATTATTTTCTCAAGTAAAAGCCACCCATTCTCCTCATAACCAGACAGTAAGCAATAAATAGCAGTATAGGTGCCTGGTGTAGCCCAAGGGATATGTACAGAATGCAGCTGAGCTGCCTCAGTTGGGGCAGGAGATGGAAGAATACCCAGCAATCAGCTTGCTGAATGTGTTTTTATTCCATTTTTGCCAGCTACACAGGAGGAGCTGAAGCCCTCCTGCTCACTAGGAGAAATAGTATTCATGGTGTATGTGCTCAGTTGCCTGAATAGGCCATGTTTTCTTAAAGGAGATCTGCAAAAGGTGAGGGAATGGGCTTGTTGCCCTTCTTTCTTCTTTTATGATGTTAAAAAAAAAATCTGAAATGTTTGCTTTTTTTTTACTACATTAGAAATTCAGTCTCACTCTACTCTGCTGTTCCTGGAAAAGTCTGTGTTCAGTTAGAGAATAAATTGTTCGAGATGTTAGAAATATGGATATAAATAAAACACTACCAAAAGGGGAGCTGCTGTTGTTGAGATGTCTGGGTCTGGTTAATACCTGTGTATCTCAAAGGGCTTAATGGGGTCCTTAAAACTCCACAGTGCACCACAGATCCCCTGCAGTCGTGTCACCTGCACAGCCTGAAGGAAGGCAAATACTTCTGGTGGTGGCCAAAGCCCAGCTGCTGGCACAGACCTCTGCATGGCTTGGGAGGCTCTGGCTTTGGTTCAGCTGCACAGCCAGGGTGGGAGGAAGGTGAGGTTGCAGTGGCTGGCACAATTGTGGGTCCCCTGGGAATCCTGTCCAGGTGGTGGTAGTCCTCAATGGAAAGATGTGAGGTCATGCAGAAAGGCACTGGTCACAGGAGGAGAGATCATCTGAGTGACAGAAAGGCAGAGAAAGCCAAGAATGAGCTGGTGAATGTGTGGGCAGCACATTGCTGGAGATCTTGGCTCTTGGTAATATCGCCTGACTGCCTCTCATTAAAATTGGACTCAACTGCAGGAATTAGAGAGTAAAAAAAACCCCAAATCATCAATATTTAATAAGTAGAAAGGATACTATAGATAGAAGACTCGAAGTCTACAAATTTAACAAAGAGTCCCAAAGACAGGAAAAAATTTGTTTAGCAAGGCTAAGAACACTGAAGGAATAATTTTTAAGTGGCTGGTGTCATGCTAGAGTGTTAAAAACACAGAGCATCTGAATGTAAAGACTGATAGAATATTTAAATCAGTAATATTGCAGGATTGGGATCACCAGGCCCCACCATTGTGTACTTATAGCCATCAAGTCTCTGCTCAGAACCACTTTTCATCACTGTCATGATTTGAGGCTGTGAGTTTAATTGATAATACACAGAAATTTTACAGAGATTTTGTCTTAATATTGAGTAGTATTGTAATCGAAAAACGAGACCCTGAGAGAGCAATTGCAAGGGTCTCAGTGGTCTTGAGAAGTCATATACAGAGAAGTTGTCATGTTACAAGCCATTTTGAGTCATCCTGTGTTCAGCACATTCATAAATAATCTGGATGTAAGTACAAAATGGATATAAACATATATAAAATTGCTTCTAATCTCTGAGTATATTTATTTGAAGTTCAATGCTCATTTTATACTCATTAAATGACTTCTGGCAACTTTTCCAGGTAATGGAAAAGTAGACAGAAAAAGAAGCACTCCGTAAGGGTAAGAAAGTCAGACAGAGTGATACATGAGGCTTGGCAAACTGGTCAAGACAAAGAAACTGCATTTCAATACAGACAAATGTGGAGAGACAAGCAGGGATAAGAATGGTGGCAGACTTTCACAGCAGTGGATCTGGCAAGCAGTGCCTCAAAAGTAGTGGTCTTAGGCATAAACAGTTCAAAGTGACCTCCAGATCTCAAGCCGTTGCAAAATAGTTAATGTAACCATTGAATCACAAAGTAGGAAGTAGCTACAGTGCTGGCTTTATGATGGACATGTTTCAAAAAAGATGTTTGAAGATTCAAATGGAAATTAAATACATTTGTATGCGTGTGTATATAGAGATATACATACATGTTTCCCAAGCTAGACAGCATCGCATTTGCAAGCTTCAACAGATCTAAATTATTCTGTTGAGAAAGAGACTGAAAGATTACACGAGGTCTCTAGATTAACCTTCAGGCTGACAGCATATTGGGTGCTAATGGACTCTTCAGGAAGGAATCTGGGATCTCTAACTTTCAAGAAGAAAAAAGTAAGGGATAAAAAATTATCACTGGAATAAATTGAAAACTGTGAATTTTCTGTGTCTTGACACATTTTGGTCATTACCACTGTTCAGGAAAGCATCTGAGCAAAGCGATTCCCTGCTGTGATTCCAAGGTAGATTATTGAAGTCGGAGTAGGAGTAACTGGATGTGGGGCAGGAGAAGTAAAGGAAGGCTCTCAGCAGAGTCTGTAGCACATGAGTTAAGTGCAAGAGCAGTTACTTCTTCCTTTGGGGTAAGGTGTGGGACTGCACAGGAAGGACAAAAAGAGGAAACAAGTGGGCTGTTCCCACCATTAACATGGATAAATGTAATGTGTGCGGCTGCTACTGCAGAGCCTCCAGTTTTGTGCCACTGGATCTGGCTCCACTAACCCAGCTGAGAATGCAAACAGAGCTCATAAAGAGGAGGATAGGAGGGTGTTCCTGTCATTGATACACAAACAACTAGATTAAAATGGGGAGGCTTGGCCCTTTAGCCCCTAAATACATGTGGGGGAAGAGGAACTACCTTCTACTTTGGTCCTCCCCAGCTGTGAGAAGACAGTTCATTTGAACAGATCTTGGCTGTGGAAAATCATGCTGCCTATAAGGGCAGGGAATCTCTACTCACAGTCAGAGAGGAGGCAAGAGGAGACTCATAGAGGACTAGTACTAAAATCAAATTTCAGACAGTGAGCACGGGTTTTGTTCAGAGCAGGGTCTGCAATGCATTCCCACAGGACCTGCCCAGATGTGTTGGGGTGGAGGCATCACTCGATCCAAAGAGAACAGCCAGAATTCAGCAAACACTGTGTCATGTTTCCTTTATTTTAAGTTTAAATTAGTTTGTCTCACTTCTTTTGATGTGTGATTGTGACTGTCAAAAGAAATCCCAGTGGTAAGGAGCACCTTGTGCTCCTACATGCTGTGTGTCTCTGAAACCATCTCAAAGCTGAGTTCAGGAGAGAGATCAAAGATGTCCCTGCTTGAACTGAAGCAGGAGTGCCGTATTAGAACTCTTGTGAGTTGGATTCTGTAAAGTTTATGAGTCACCTTCAGCACGTGTTATCAATATAAAATTTTTGGGTTAGAAGTAGCTTTGTCCCTAGGATCACTAGCATAGTCTCCTCTTAGTTTTTATTCCTAGAATATCAAAATATATTTCTTATGTGTTGGGGTATAACCCATGCTGGCAACTAAGCACCACACAGCCGCTCACTTGCTCAGTCTCCCCAGGGAGATGGGGAAGAGATCCAGAAGAGTTAAAGTAGGAAAACTTGTGGGATGAAATAAAGATAGTTTAATAGGTCAAGTAAAAGCCCCATGCACAAGCAAGGCTACAGGAGGAATTCATTCACCACTTCCCACGGGCAGGCAGGTGTTCAGCCCTCCCCAGGACAGCAGAGCTCCATCAGGCCGGGTTACTTGGGAAGACAAGCGCTGTCATTTCAAATATCCTCCCCTTCCTACTTCTTCTCCCAGCTTTATATAGTGAGCATGATTCCATAGGTTATGGACTGCCCTTTTGGTCACTTGGGGTCACCTGTCCAAGCTATGTCCCCTCCCTCGTGCACCCCCAGCCTGCTCGCTGCTGGGGTGGGGTGAACAGCAGAAAAGGCCTTGACTCTGTGTAAGCCCTGCTCAGAAATAGCTAAAGCATCCCTGTGATTATCAACACTGTTTCCAGCACAAATCCAAAACACAGCCCTACATTAGCCGCTATGAAGACAACTAACTCTACTCCAGCCAAAACCAGCACATAGGAAAAGTAAATGGTGTTGTGTAAATAACTTGGAGTTGGGGGAAAAATACGATCAAAGGTTTTGTTTCAACATAGTGTGAAAACACGTCACAAGCATTCCCATCAACACTTGTCACGCAGGAATGGGAAGAAGTTATGAGGTCTGAGACAGACAATACAAATTGGTACATATACCAGCAAATTCCCTGACTTTCTTTTAAACCATTTCTGGCTGTTAAATTATCTAAAAGCTGCTTTACAAATCAAAGACTATGGGATGCCAAGAGCAGGGCACCTTGACGTTTGTTTAAACTTGCACTGGGAATGTTACATATAATCTTTCAAGAAATATAATTTAATGTTTTTAAATTCACCTTCTATTCATTTAAGTGGAAGAACACTCACTAAATATCTAGCATAACACTATCTCATGTGTTAGCTCATGAGCTTTAAAATCATAAAGTCTTCAAAATGAAAGAATTTAAAACTGTCAGATATTTACTCTAACCTATGGAATTAACTAATTTTTGTATTCTCTTGTTTATTCTGTGAAATTCAGACAGTCAATTTCACTTTGATTTGGAATTACTTTCACGTTTTGATTTTAGCAAACCTAGCAATATCTGTTTTCCTTACTGGGCTTTTCTTAAGCTGTTAAACCCTAAGCACACAATAGCTAGAAGGTCATCTTTGCATTAACATCACTTACTTAATATTGTCTCCGATATCTCTTTTTAGACCTGGAACCCTCATACGCTTTTACTTGATTATGTATAGTTTTCTCTTGAATAAGAAACCATCACATGAGATGTTTTGACAGAATTGGGCACCTGGTTTCTCAAATTATAATTTAGCCCTTCAATCTGTCAGTGGAGGAGAAAGAGGTGTCTTCTGCCACTCCAGAGGCAGTGTCACACAGATAATAGCCCATTACAGCTACTAGTAAAATAATAGCTCAGTGAAAAGAGATCTGTGTTACGGAGCTAACCTCAGCTGACAGAGCATGTAGGAGCTGCCATTTGGGTGGAGAGTGATGGGGAAAGGGGAATGTTCCATTTCTCCTTTTTAAAGGAAATAAAAAATTTCAGCCAAAGAAACCTACCCATATTCCCACTGCCAACAAAGACAAATAAACTCACCTTTTGGCCAGTTCTGTGGGTCTGTTATTGTAGTGGAACCTTGTAATTACAATATATATTATGCCACTTTCCCTAAACTCTGGTTATGTTTTGGCTTGAGGTCCACACCTCCAGATTTAGCTGCAGACTGTAATATAAGGTTGCTGTGGGGTTTTTTGTGCATGCATGTGTGTTTTTGTTTTCCCTCAAGCAAGAGATTTCCTCTCTTTTAATGGATACCGTTGTGCTCTTGTAAAAAGGTCTGCATGAAAGTGCTGTGATCTGGCTCCCAGTGCATGCCCCAACAATGAATCAGGGCATAGATATTTAGGATCACAAAGGCAAGTAGGAGGTATGCTGCTACACAGTAGATGGCACAGAAACTGGTGTAGGGCATTAAAACCAAAGGGAAAAGTGTTGTTTTAAACCTTCCTAAGGGGAGCTCTTTGACCCTGCTAATTGATAATAATAAAGTGTGAGAGAAAGCAGACGTCAGTAGTTGTAAAACATGCCTCTGTAAAGAAAGCTCAAAAAAGAAAGAGGTTAAGTTTCAAAGCAACTGTTTTACATCTATATTTGCAATGGGTTTGGAGTGCAGTGAAACCAACTAGTGCACCACAGCATTTGTGATTTATCACAGCATCATGAGGCAAGCATGAGTTGACAAAAGACAAATGCTGCAGACTACATCAATCAGAGAGTTCTTTGGACACAAAAGAATTTTTTTTCAGAGAAGCTCATCAAGTCACTGGGAGATATTGGCATTCATGAATGGTGCTACAAATTTCACAGTGGCCCTGCAGTAGGAACTGTTTTGGCAGAGGTCCATGAGACCATTCTGCTCAGAGCCAAGGCAGTGCAAGAAATGTATCACAGGACATTCTTAGTCAACGGTTCTGCAGAGACAAAAATTGTATTCCCCTGCTTAAGCAGTGGTTGCTGCTTGTGAGACCAGGCAGTCTCAATAGTGGATTGTGTATTGAAGTGCTGGTAGATCAATACATTTGATATCCAGCCATTAATGCCCGGTATGATGGTGCAAGAGAGCAATGTGCTCTTAAGTTTCAATGCATGTATATCACATCTATTTAGCAGGTTCTTATGGACTTTATGTTTACCAGCCAAAGAGCGTTTTCAGGAGGTCAGAAACGTGGTGAGTGACCTGAGCTTTTCTGTTCTGAGGCAGATTGCTACTCTGATTTGTTTTAGCATCATTTTGAAGCATCCACAACTGCTGAACAAGGGTTTGGGATGTACATTTGACAGAGGACAGTTTGCCGTGAACATGTTAAACATGGTCAGAGTCTTTCTGCATACTTTTGAATTCTAAAAGTTTTTTTAAAGGATTGATACCTGGCATGGTACAAGGGCCTAAAGTGTGTGCTAAGAAATAACTAAAGCAAGTACTTCAGCTGTAATTGTAAATGAAAATCATTGAATCATGTCAAGCATGTTACTAATTGGAGATATGGGAAGGACATCCTTCTTTGTTTGCACTGGGAGATAGACAAGAGAGCACCAACAAGTCAGGAAAATTCACTCCACTCTGAATTACTGATAAATTAGCCCACTGGCAGTATATCTGTAAGCTAATGCTATTGAGTTTTGACTTTGAGCCCTCCTGCTGTGACTCAGTCTGGGGGAGGCTTGCAGAGAAGTGTGAGCTGACATCATCAGATATGTTACAGATTGCATGTTTCAGGCTGGTTCCAGTTGCTCTGAGCAAAGGTCGTAATAAACTTGTTTCTTGAAGGCAAAATAAATGTGACTGAAAAGACTGAAATGCTGGGCAGGATAGAGGGAGCTGCAGGAACCCAAAATGCCTTTTGTGGGTGTTACTCTGTCATCTGTGAGGTTCTTATCTAGCCAGGCAGCACCAGGGTCCCACCACCTAGTCAGATGACACCACACTGGGGGTGGAGACACTGGAAAATCACAGGGGAAGCCAAGATCTGCCTCACAGATCTGCAGTCGCAGGTTTCATGGCTTTGATATACGCCTTGCCAGATGAAGAAAGCCCTTGTTTGCCAATGGAATGATGTAAGGCAATTTCACAGCTTAATTTCTTGCCCTCCCTGTGGAAAGTGGAGGCCAATCCTCCCGTGGTTAATTGAGGGGCCATGATTTGCCAAAACTGCCTTTGTAGCAAGTCCAGGCAAAGGGCTGAGGGTGCCCTCTCCTTCACCTTGCAAGCTGCAAGGAGCAGCTTGGAGGAAATCTCTCCCAGGAGCCTCTACAGCCACTCTGTTCCTTCTTGCTGCTTTTTGACACAAGTTGCTTTTAACAAGGTAAACACTGTTATGTTTCCAGCAACAGATGGGCTCAGGGAGCTAGAAAGCATCAGGGGTTCCTGAGCAAAACCACAGTAAAATCCATGTCTGAATAGGACCTACCTCAGCCCTATTCACTTTCTTTCCGAAGAGTCCCTTCAAACGCTTTAATTGAGGTTTCTACCTCTTTGCTGTAGTGAGCTGGAACAGCAACAGTGGTTTGCTGTGCAGAGATAAAGAGGAATAGAGGCAAGATGTAATGACCTGATCCCCAGCACCACCAGGAGATGCCTCTTCAGTCAAGCAGCTCTTTCATAGATCTCATCCTTCTCTTCTGTGACTGGACTTCACTGGCAGTCAGTCTCCTCCCATGATTCCTGGTCCCACAGTCACAGAATACATTTGTAATGCCTTAGTTTTTTGTAAAGTTGATAATTTCTCTTGGAAAGGATGTGATGAGTAATAGAATTCTTACCCATGGGGAATGGAGTCAGCCTTGGGAACTGGGGATGCAGCGAGTGCAGCGAGGTAGAGATTCTTTGGCAGTGGTGTGTGTTGATTTGGGACACTCAGCTACACTGAAGTTATACTGGAGTAGATGACTTTGAGCAGTAGGAAAAAGTGGAGAAGGAAGGAGAATTTGGATGGTTTTTGGGCTGCTCATCTGCTAAGTTTTGTAAAATAATGGCCACTTCCCAAACTTGAGTGGCAATACAATCAAAATCAAGACGAGGGGTAGTGGAGAGGATAAATCTTGGAAAAGTGCTCAGGAAATTCAGTCAGGAATCCAGCTTTAGGATGATACCATTACTTTGCACAAGTGACAGAAAACTTGTGTGAGATTCTGCCTTTTTTTAGTTAACGAAAAGAGATAAATCCTGAAAAAAAAAAAAAGTAAAAGCTCAAAGGTCCCTGGACTTTAAAGCCCACACTTATTTTGCTATCTAAAAGATCTTAGAGGTTTTGCATTTGTGTTTGGATGCACATATTTCCATAAGTGCTGGGTACTTCTGTGGTCGCTCCCAATCCCAGCACTAAGGAGCCCTCCCACACATTGGTCCTCCTCTCACTGTGAGAGGACACTGAGATCTTCTCCAAGCTCCACTATCTATCCCTGTTTTCCTCCAGAGCAAACTCAGTCTTCTTGCAGGTTCAAGTGGAGATAGAGTGACCTCCAAGGTCTGAGAGGAGGTGAATTTTGGTGGTTAGGATGCACAGTGTCCTTGGAGGATCTTAGGTGCAAACCATAATACAGCCCAAGGCTGTGTTATGTTTCTCATGTAGTCTCCCACTTCAGGGATTATGCTGGCTGCTGTAGCTGGGGGGTGCCCCCAGAGTGTGTTTTGGCAAAGCTGTGCTGCCAAGAAGTGTGAGGGCAGTCCTAAAGGCTGGCTGCTGGGCACAGAGCCAGGCTGGAAACCTGGTTCCCTACATATCCTCCTAGAGTGAGAAAAGGAAAGACTTTTTAACAAATTAAGTACTTTCCTGACCAAAATCAAAAAAGTTCATGCATCCAAATTTTGTTTTATAAAGCCATGTTTCTGATTTTAGGCCAGCGTCCCTCATGATCCAAAGAATTACATTTTTCACTTGTAATTCCTTTATTCAGACAAGTTAATTTTGCTAGAAATTAATATTGGGAAATTATTTTGGACATGGGGAAGCTGAGAGAGAGAGAATGAAATAATTTCAAACCTTTAGAGATAGAAACAAAATTTTTTTCTGCCAGGAGCTCTGGAATTTTTTTCTGCTTGGACTCCACCAGATGTGGGGGCTGATCCCCAGTGGAGAACAAACCTTGCCCTTTGATGGGATCCACTGAGGCCTCGAGGAGGGACTGCGAGATTTTCTGCCTCTGAGCCCCAGCTGTCACTTCTTCTGCTGCTGGGATGAGCTGGGCCAATTGCAGCTTTGCTTTTGCTGTGGATTTTGTGTAGGGGGTGTTCCAAAAACCTGCTGATGGTAGCAGGTTTAAAAGCCCTGGACTGATGGATGGAAATGACTGCTGGAGCAAACTGAGCACATTACCCATCTCTTCCCTTTCTCACAGGAGAAAGCCCCTCACACCACAATAGTTCTCACTGTTGTCCTGATTATTTGCTCAAGACACCATTTTGTTCTATTTTATGCCTTGTTTATGTTTCATAGTTCAGTACAGGGCATTTCCTTTCCTCCCTAAAATCCAAATCTTAGCATTCACATGCTTATTCTGTGACATGGAAAGCTAGATCTCATTTTTGCACAGGAATGTTCCCCTTTGAAAGTCCTGCTTGGAACCCCTTCCCTGGATTCAATGGTATTTATTAATAGCAGAGAGGCAAATCAAATCTCTAGCACTTCTCCACTGTGGGAAAGGTAACAGCCCTTTGCATTACAGTGCCTCTCCTCTAATTCTAAACACATGTGGGATGTCTTCTGTTGAGTGAGTGAGGAGGCTTTTTATTTTTTTTAACTTTACTGAGATAAGCAATTTGCAGTGGCACAGACAATCTGCTCTGTTAAGAATCTGGCACCATTTACAGTGGCTGGAGCAAGAGACTCAGCAGTAGATTAGTGCTAATTTCTCTTCACACAAATAATGGCACTGATGACTCTTGACCATGTGACAGGTTTGTGAGTGATGAGCCTTGAGACTCCAGTAGTGACACTTTTCTTTCTCCACACTGGTAAATTATTCATTATTGGTGCAGCCCTGGGAAAACATAAAAAAGAAAGAGCGGGAGAGAGGAGGGATTATGTTGCTAATGATAGAAACTGCTGACAAGTCCACTGGGGTTGGGGCTGGGGTTGGAAAGAAAGATTGCAGTATGGGGGCAGGTTGAGGGGTTGTGTTATACCCATTTCAGAATACAATATCCAAGGTTCATTTCAATAATATTCCTCAGAAATGAAAGCAAAGATAAGTGCTAACCAGGCAATTTGGGGTCTGTGTGTGTGTGTGCATGTAACAAAAATGCAGGTGCTGCTGGTTTGCACCTTGATCTAATGCTGTTCATTCTAACGTTTTTCACTCTACTTGTGTGAAAATCCCTCTGTGCTTTCAGTACACTCCTTATTTGTAGTGCTTCTGAATGAACACTGTCAAACATTTTCTTCGTTCCAGCCCAGGAATGGATATAAGCAAAGCAGGACAAAGAATTTCCCTAATAGAGAATTTGTGAGAGACTGAGTTAGGGTTTGCTGAAACCTATCTGAATGAAAGAGCATTGTTCGTGTGGAATCCCATGGCTGCTCCTGCTGGTATGTGCTGAGCTGCTAGTGAATCACCACAGGTTTGAAGTGTGTCATCCCTTCACAGCTTAGCTGCCGAAGCACTGATTAAGCAATATCAGACCTGTCCAAGTAAGACAATGTGGCATTTTACTCATCTAATTCCTAGCTGCTGATTTGTCATGTTCTTCCTTTTCTTTTGGAAAAGTACGACACTGGATGCCATTTTTTCTCACCAGCTGCATGCAGAGGTGATGGTTTTAAACAAGCCTCTATCTGAAGCATCTCTACTCCACCTAAAATTACTCCGCTTGCTCTTTGCTTCCATGGGCACATGAAAAAATCAAACCAGGAGCACAAAAGCAGTGGCAGCCCAAAACCTGGAGCTGTAAATTTTTTATGTGGGAAAAGAAAGGCCCACACTGCAAACAGAAAGGGATGATTGAATGAAAGAAAATTCCTAATCCATTTGTGCAGAGTATCACTCCGGTGCTCAATCCTTCAATGCTGTTATGAAGTGGACCCTGAACATCCATTTTAATAACTGATTTGTGCATAATTCAGGGAAGCCATGTGATGTGCTCCTGCATTTCAAGGAGTGTTGAAGTGGCCCCTTCAAAGTGGGCAGGTAGCACTACTTGGGATTCCCTGAAGCAGCAGTGAAGACCACCTAAATCTGGATGTGGAAAAAGGATATCAAATTTCCAACTGCTTCAGTTGCTCCATGAGAGCAGAGGAGTTGGCTAAGCAGCTTCAGGTGCTCGCAGCCTGGAGAAGATACCTCTTTTCAGGATGTGCTAAGATATTTTCTGAAGGAGACAGAGTTTCTTCCATGTTACCCACCCCCTCATGTTGAGCCACGGCAGTTTTTACCCACATCTCTGTGAAGTGTCCATCTCCAGTGCAGCTCTCTGAATGTCAGGAGCTATTTCAGTCCTCTCTAGGAAGAATTCCTACATCTTCCATCTGTGTCTGCACCTGATGGCTGTCTGTCATGTTGAAGTCTAACCAAGAGAGTGCTTGGAGCACAGAGAGCAGCCTCGCCAACCCTCCACACTGCATATAAATGCACAGCTTCACTCTCCTGACTATAGAACTGTTCTCTGGGCACAAGAGCTCCTTTCAGATTAATTTATTCTGTTCATGTTCTGCATCCCATCCCCAGAAGGTGATTCAATGCCAGATCCCACACTGCAGGTGAAATGGTCCCCCTCCTCCTCTGAGCTTCCTCATGGCAAGATCAGAGGAGAAAAAGCAGTTGTCTTCAGCACCTCCAGACCCTAATCTATATCAAAGCACCCCGGGGGATATTGCGGTCTCTCAGTATCCCACAGGGTCATCACTGGCTCTGCCTAGCTATGCAGCAATGTTCAAGGCTAGCACAGCTGCTCTCAGACCAGGAAGGGCTCAAAAGCAGGAGCAAAGCAGGCAGTGGGCTGATGAAGGGAAAACCTCTGTGAAAACAAATTAGAACAGGAAGCCAGACAGTAACAAACAAAATCATCAATGGGATGCCTTCCCTTCCTGTATTCCCATCCTTTGTCTCCTTGGTAGTTCCTCAATTCTTGCTGTGCTTGCAAGGGAAAAGAGGAAAGCAGATCTCAAAATTAATTCCTTGTTGACTGCAGAGCAGAAAATACTTCCATACTTGAACATATTCTGATGCTAAATACAGCCCTGGTGGGGGTTTTTTTTGCTCTCCTTTTTTTTTTTTTTTTCCCTTGCAATGAATTTTTGCAAAGAATTGCAAAATTCAGTCCTGTTTGTTTAAATCCTTGTGTTGAGATAATCAGAAAAATAACCAATCCCCGATTCTAAACTTTGCTTTTTAAATATAATAGATCGTTCATGACTAAAGAATCCTTCACCATTACTGTATCTTTAGTAAAGGAGAGATGAAAAGACAAGAGAACACAGGTTGGCTCCATGTCGAAGAGAGTGGGACAGGCACACAGGAGCCTCCTTTCTGCTGCAGGCTGCCTTTATTGGCAACAGCAGCATTAAATAAACCCACCAAACAGACAACAGCACGATAGGGGCAGCTAAGAAGAAATCTTGTCCATCTACTCCAACTGAATTATCTGCTTCTACCTGTTGCTTTGGGAAAATGGGGCGTGGTGCTGCTATACCCTACATTCCCATCTGCTTCCAGGAGCAGGGTGAAGCAATGGTCCCTGTATCTTTTCTCGGGGTTCTAGCTATCAGCTTGCACAGCTCAAAGCAATATTTTTCAATATACTTGAAAGATACGCACTTGAAAAAAGGAGGCAGATGAAACAAGTGCTTAGAGCTTCTTGCTACTGTGTCATCATAACTATGCAAATCTGCAAAAGAATTGATTGCTAAGCAGAGTAAAGGGCAAGTTATAAGCATGTTGTTCTGTTTAATCGTGCAGGTGCTTTCATATACAAATATTTGTCAGCCAAATCCTGGGAAATGTTTATTCCTTAAGTCTATAAACTAGAATAAGAAGAAAAAGAAAGCGATGACGCAGTTCTTAGATAGTGGAAGCCAGAAGGAACTCCATTTTTCATTTTTATTACAACAGTAGAGGGTTTTTTCTTTTTCTCTCGTGTTTTTTTAAAGAAGTTCTTTGAGGTGATTCATAGTGTTGGTACTTAAAGAGATATATGAGCCCAAGGCTACACATTTAAAAAGCCTGAGAAACTAACTTCAAGGAGAGATCTCTGAACAATCCATTTATGCAGATATGCTGCTGCATCTGGGTGGGTTTGCTTATTTATTTATTGTATGGTCAAAGTGATATGAAAATGCTGCAGGATTGGCTGAGCGCTGCTTAAAGTTTGAGCTGATGTCAGAAAGTGCCAGGCAAAATGACAGGGGAAAGTGCATCCCTTATTCATCTCATGCAATGATGGCTGTTTTGTTTGGAACCACTGAAATGATGCAAATAGAGCCATTTTTTTTAATGTTTCACAGCAGTCTCTTCCCACGCTCTGTTGCTCAAAAGGGCATCCCACAGACAAAATTTGATTTATGCTATTTTTGATTTATATATGTGTTTTTGTTTACTTAGCTTATGAAGCATTTTTTTACTATCTTTGCAATTCCCTTACCCATGCAGTATCTTTGTGCCATTAGTATGTATAACAGACAAATATTTATCTACTATATGAGCAGCCATTCTGTTCAATTCCTGAAACGTTTAAAATATATCAAACTGGTTCAACACCAAAAGCATTTTAAAAAACAGCATCAGCAAAATATCAAGTTGGTTTGCCCAATAATTCAACAGTAGCTGTTTGTTTGCTTTGGATTTGTTCTGAATTTGGGGGGTTTTTTTGTGTGTGTGTAAGTAGGATGGGGTGTTTTAGTGAAGAAGTAGTGGGGACACAGCAGGGCTGAGGTTCTTTATCCCCTTCTATCCCTGACCCAGGATTTACAGCACATATCTGAGACATTGGAGGGCAATTGCTGTATGAGGCACTGGACCCTGGATTTTCTCCCAGGCAAAGGGCTGCTGCAAAGTGTGGGGATTTCTTGATCTGCTCTGCTGGCACTTTGCTACTGGGGATAATGGACAAACTATTCACTATACTGGGATCTGAAACTCAGATTATCTCATCTCCCTGATGTTTGTCAAACACCTTCTCTGTGGGGTGGGTTAGCAGGGGTAATATTTGGTGTAGCAGCTGCATATAGCATCAACAGGAAGGGTGAAGCAATATTCTGCCTAGGAGGACTTGGTAGACTGTTGGTGCTGGTCATTCCCTGGAAAAAAATGTGCTCAGGTACATCCCAGGAAAGAAGGGAACAAGTCCTGAATCTGCCAGCTCTCGTGTGCATGGATCTCAGAGATGTACCAAAGGGAGAACAGGGGAGGAACTGGAATTTCTGTGGTACCCTGGTTTTCTTTCCTTAGAAACAAAACAAAATGTGCATTTTTTGTGTACTTAGAATTAAATCTTACACTCAAGTCAATGTGATTTGGTGAGAGTTGTATTTAGAAGGACATATGAACCAAGGATCAGTCAGCAGTCGGCCCCATCATATAACCTCAGGTCACCAGAGAGAAAACAGTGAGGAAAAAATCAAATCCAAAAAGTGTTCAAATTGCTGAGCTGACCAGCAGTGCTTTGTCTGTAATCAGCCTCCTGTGTGTAAGAGATATTTAAGGATACACTTACAGCACGGGAGCAAGTTGGATCAGACTGGCCTCCAGGCAGACCCCAAGAAACAAAAAAGCAGAACATCCTCCCAAAAACTTCACCTTTAAAATTACATTTCCATGGACTGTGAAGCAAAAGATATAATTTGTTTCTATTCAACACTTTTCATGCCATCGTTTGTGCAGATTAATTATTCTATGGCCACAAGATATAGGTAACTTGGGGTGGTCGATGAATTATTTCAGTTATTGCTCCTTATATGCTCCTGTTATTTTTCTTCCTTGCCAGCTCGAGGTAATATCTTGATCGGTGCCAGTTTGTTTGATGTCAGGACCAGCACAGTGCTGGCTTGACATGTGCACTAAACATGCTGACAGCAGCTAGGAAGTTCATTGACGTTGGTATGGCAAGAAATGAATGGACTCCAGAAGCAACAAAATGCACTCTTAGTACATCACAGTGGAGGCTTCACTTTCCCGTGAGATACTGGGCTATTACTTGTCTGTGAGACACACTTCAACACATCGTGTCAAACAGCAGAATCATGAGAAAACTTGCAAAGTATTCCCATTAAGGCTAATTGATTTTTAAATACTCTATTATCCAAAGTTGGCATCTAATTATTTCTTTCAAGATCCTGACACGTTCCTAGTAGTTGCGAGAAGCAATGATTGTTCAGGATGTAGCGCTGTGGTGGGCAGCAGAGCATCCGTCTGAAAGGGAAAGACGAAGCTTTTTTTTTTTTTTTTTACTGACTTGTCTGAGGAATTGTGGTGCAGTAAAAGATGTGTGAGATGAACGGATGGGAAGCTTGGGGATGTAGTCAGGCTCCAGATGGACTAAGATTTCTATGCAGAGATCAAACTGTTCTGTCAGATAATTTATTACCTTTCTCAAACAAATCGGGTTGGCCTTAGGGTCATTAATGTTTATAGTAAAGTTGTAATTAAGCAAATATAAACCTTATGCTCAGCAGAGATCACATTAAAAAAGAAAATAACCGCAGACCCTTTCTTGTACTATACTCTCCCTCTGATTTCGTGATGACAGTATTAATTGACTAACAGCAACAGAAATTAGATCAAATGTTGGAAATACATCAGGGCCAGCCAGGGTAGTTGACTACAGCAAGCACAGATTAATTACAGTGAGATGCCCAGCCTGACTCTCCTCTGGCTCGTATTTTGAGCAGTTGTTTCTGTCTGTACAAGAGTGGTGTGAAATGCCATTAAATGAAGAAGCTGCATTTCATGTGTCCTGCAAATGACTTCCCAAGGCGCCCGTGCTGTGGGACTGGCGACTGGGAGCTGCTCCTCCCTGCTCCTCCTGGTGCTCGTGTCCTGAGCATCTTGCCACTGAGAGCTCCTTTTGGTATTAATGAAGTGATAAAGGAAGAACAATAGCAAGTAATCTGTGTGATGATTTGGCCCCCATATGACCACACATGAGAACACAGCTCTGAAAACGGATAGTGCATGTGTCCTCTGTGGAGAGAAGTGACACAAGGGTCAGCTTTGTAGCAGATGGAAGACTTCTCCCCATTAAAACACACAGAAAAATCAAAATATTCTATCTACCTAGACCATTGCTGTTAAATATGGTAATGTAGCTCATATTTAATCACAGAAAAAGACAAACGCTGAAATTTTTCAGATTTTAACAATTTGTTCTTTGAGATAGTACAATTTCTTCTCAATATCTTGACTTGTTGCTTCATACTTAATGTTCACTCATGCAGGCCAGCCAAAAAATAAAGTATTTCCACAGATTAAAAGTGCCTCAAACACATATGGGTTTGGTTTAAAAGAAATAGATGGAGTTTGAAACTATAACTGTTTCAGGAAATGAAATACAGTTTTGCGTTTTTGTAAGGTCTTTAAATATTTTATGAAGTACCAATGTTTGCTTGTATTTTTTTTAAAAAAACACCCTCTTATGTATTTTATTATGTACTTTAGTTGGAAAGACACCAAAAAGAGGGGGAGAAAGAATCTTACACCTATGTACAGAACTCAGTTACTAACCTGTATGATTACAAGAGGAATATAAGGACACAAGAGCAAATACTGTTAATTTATTTTCTTTATTTGTTACACACATTTCTTTGATTAAAAATATACAAATAGTTGGTAAGGGAGCATTGCCCTGAATAAAATGAAGTAACTGTGTTTTCTAGGTATATAATAAATGTTCTGTAAGAGTGTCCTTTAATCTAATTGCCTAATTACCTTTGCTCTTTATCTGGAGACACTCAAAAGAAGGTCTTCAGGACAAGTAGCTATGTGGGGCTCATCAGGAGTCTTCTGCATCACCTGAAGGTAGGTAAACAGGTAAGCCCAAAACAGTTTTGGCATCCACATGCAGATGCACACACTGTAACTACAAAACAGCATGTTCTGAGTCTGTGTTTTCTCTGGGTAGTAGTAGCAAGAACACTGTGTTCATTTAAATTAAACCAGTTCCTTGGATAATAACAAAGTAATTAAAGAAGCCACCGAGGAAAAAGAGCCAATTTATTTGAATCATGTTCATAAAAACTACAACATGAGCCTGAAGGTAGAATATAATGTAGTTAAGATGGCAGATTGATGATTTTTAAAAATGCATCTTGATATTAATTTAAATTATTTTCCCTAGTCTGAGAATAATAATGGATGTGAATATTTAATTTTATGATAGGAATGATGCCTTTAGTTAAGTCAAATTCAGATAAAAAGCTGTCATGTTTGTTGTAAGTCCACTTGGTCTCCAAAGCAGTATATTAAAATCCGGTCATTTTAATGTATTCCTATTTCCATAACTCTCTCTGTAATTGCAAGAAATGCAGGCACTTCACCAGATGAGTTCAAATCAATGTTGTTTGATCCTGCAACATGTCAAATGGAGCACAAGAAAAATTGCACTTCAAATCATGGGGAACCTTCTATTCTGTAAAATGTCCCCTATACTGAACTTAAGGTTCTATCAGTCATAACTAGAGGCCTTCATAAGGGAGAAAGGAAAGGTTTAACATTTTGCAGCTCTCCAAAGTTTCACTGATGCTCATCTCGTTTATTTTTAACATTCATTCATTGAATCATGGATGATAAAACACTTTTGCTAACTGTTTCTTAACAGTTTGCCTAAAGAATGGGCCATCCATGATAGCCTAACATCAAAACACAAATCAGGCTGACTTACTTAATTTTCTGTAAGCAGGACAAGGTAGTCACATGTCTGTTCCTTCTACTTATGCTAGCCAACCTCTTAACATGGGAGTGGAGTACATTCATTCAGGGAAAGCTCTTACTTTGGGAATAATAGGCTTCATTTCCACCAGAGATTTATAGACTTTGGTAAAATGTTTATTTTTTATTATTGTTAATGGTGACAAAATGAGTTTTGAGAGAGCACTAAGGTGCAAAAGAACCACAGTGACAACCATTACAAGTGGTAACCTGTGGGTAACCCTGTAACCATCTCCTGTGTGCTTCTTTGGGGCTCACTCTGCATTGCAACACATAACAAGTTTCTGTTGATTTTTTAAAATTTTGCTAACACATGCTACAGAGGTCTCCTCTGCCCATGTGCCTGTGCAGTAGCACTCTATGGAGATTTCCCTTGCTATCCCCAAGCTTGGTGGTCCCAGTGCAACTGAGGGGATTCCTGGGAGCTAGAAAATTATACAGCTTGCTAATTTATACTAACATTACACCCATATGGCAAGGAGTCAAGGATCTGAGGATTCATATTAATACTATATCACTGCTTTATCATTTAGGCAGAAAGATCTAATGCTTAATTTAGGGAGGGAATCTCAGTATTTCTATCACTACCTAAACTCAGGTTTTTTTCTCCTCGATAATCTGTCCTGAATACATCATTTCAGTTCATCTGCTACCTACCACCAAACCTGGTATTCTAAGGCAAGCTCGTACAGAATCCACTTACAAGTTTACTCATGTTAATCCAGGGTCAGAGGTGGCACAGACACAGGCCAGGGCAGGATGCTGAATCTGTCTCACTGGCACTGATGGATGACTGGCACAGAAGGGCTGTTGCTGTCAATGGATACAAGGGAGAAATCCATTCTTATTCTCCTTAATATCTTTGCAGTGTTTGGCACTGTTGACCTTATGTCAAGTCTGACAGGTGGCGTGAATCCAAAGTAAGTCTTCAAGCAGACAAAGACCCATTCTTTCTCTAGTCCCTTTCAATGTCTACATGAATCCGGCTACAAAGTGGACTGGATTTAAAAGCCAGTGATATACAGATGACACAGAACTGTACTTCACCTTCCTTACATATAAATTCTTTGTTATCACTGAGATTTCTGAGTGCTTGGATATGGTCCAGTGCCTTGATTTTCTAGAATAATGACAATCTCTGCAGCAGGAATAACTTATTGCAATGCAGGATACAAAGCTTATCCATGCAGCAGAAAGCCAGGCACAAATAGTATTTTAGCTGTGGAAAATTCTTTTAGGGTTCTGGTTATGAAACCAAAAAGAAAAAAAATGTTTTGTGTAAAATACTACAAAGCAGTTATTGGAAGGATACATACAGTAATTTTTGAGGATAAAATAAGACATAGCTCTACTGTCTTGAATATTTAGGGCACGAATGGATGCTTCACTATTGCATTTGGGTTTCCTTATGGACAGGAGACAGAAATGTCACACATGCTTAAACAGAGGTCACAGCACAAAGCACGTCAGAGTTCAAGACTTTTTTGGACAATGCTCTCAGGTACATGGTGTGATTCTTGGGGTGTTCTATGCAGGGCCAGGAGTTGGATGTCAGTGATCTTGATGGGTCCTTTCCAACTCAGCATATTCTATGATTCTATGGTAAATACTTTCACCCTATTGCAAATCACACTCTGATGAACTGCTTTATTACACTCCACCACTAAGCATTGCATACTGATTGATGACAGATAAAAGCTGGCCCCAAAAACTCATCTGGCTGCCCACAGCAAAGTCAGTGAACATTGCATAATAAAGTTCTGCCTTGCATCATACAAGTTTTAATCCAAAATAGCAAGCAAAGGGGAATATGAAACAAAAGAAGTGCTCTGGGTCACTGCTACTCTATCTTACTTCCTTGTATTTTAAACCATAGGTGTCCCACACTGATCAAAACACAGTGTCAGATTTGCTGTCTAAACTTGGCTTGGCTCTGTTCAAGCCCAGGATTTGTTTTACAGTTGAACTGAAGTTAAATAGGTGAAGTTCTTTGTCCTTAACCCTGGCACTCGCTAGGTAGGAACCAGTGTCTACAGAACTTCTAGAACAGGCCATAAGTCATACTTCTGAAAAGTTTTGCTCTTTGGCACATAATTAATTCTGGGCTTATTTTGACCCATAAGGCCCACCCCACTTTGAATCCTGTATTTATTAATAAGATCATTGAATTTCAACTTGACAGATAAAGTATTTAAAGAGACAAGACTTGATGTGTACATCTGGCTGGGGGTAAATGCACATGGGATGGACTTGCAACTGAGCAACTGCCAGCTTACCATCTGGTATGATCTGTAAGGGAGGGTGATGTCAAAGTGCACCCTCCTTGCCAGGTCCTCTGGAAATTTGCACCTGCGTCTCAGGACAGGACAACTTCAAGAAAAATAGTTTCATTATTTAGAACTACTTTCTTACCCTCTGCTTAACAGAGCCCGGGCCTGTTTTTTCTCAAGACCTGTTTTAAGACTAATTTTCTTTCTCAGGTGTGACTTTTCCTTTTTTTCCAGAGGGGGTTTTTGTGACAGACAAAGGCTTTCTTGCATTGATGAATCAGGTTTGGCTACACTGGCTAACATGGGATTAGCATCTGTCTAGCAACAGGGATGCACTGTGACATGTCTCAAGGGCAGCTGTAGAAAGAGTACCTTGTACAGGGATTTTATACATCTCTGGTAAAGAGTGCAACCTTCTGTATTAGCAGTCCATATACACACCGGGTGAATAGTGTCCCTTTGTAAAGTATTTCTGTAACTTTCTTTCTCTCACCTCTGCTACCTAATGGTTCTGCTGTTTTTCAGGCTCTCTATATCCATCCAAGTGAGACAGGATTTCCTGTAAAACTAACACATCTGGAGTTGCCTTTTTTTTCAATTTCAGTGGGGCAATTTATTTACTTATTTTAAAATATTCCCTTCATGAAGCTCTTACACAGGGTCTACCAATAAAGTTCCTGCTACCTTTGGCAGGAGGTGGGTTTTACAAGTATGAAGAGTGCCATGAAAAGACAGTTTCTTTTCCAATAATTGCATCTAATTAAGGATTTCAAGTTTTCTGAAAGCCTTGCTGTTCCCTCACATTCTATGAGCCTTTCCTTTTCTGCCGGTATCATTCACAGACTTTTAAGAGAACAAGGGTGACTATGCTAGTAAAGGTACCTGGGCCCTGGGGGTGCACCTACAGCCCTTTCTGGCCTTGCCTTTCCTGGGGTCTTTCCCCACCTGACCATGGCCCAGGACCTCATTTCAGCTCAGCCCAGGGCTACCAGACCCTGTCCTGTGCCATGTGGCAGGGTCAAATCTGCCCAAATCTGCCTCTCCTTGTTTTGCCTTACAGCCGATTTTTGCAAGATACTCCTTGGAAATTTATTCAGTTTTAACCTTGCTGATATGATGTCAAATGTTCTCATTATTCATAAATATTTCCAGTTCTCTTCTAGAAAGAAAAAAAATGATGCTACTATATATTCGTTTCGTTTTTCTTCTGGTTACATGATTCGTAGACTAACTGTACTTTGTGATAGGTAAAATCAGGTAAAACACAATGAAGACTTCAATTTCATGTGCAGTTTTTATAATGTCCAAAACAAGAGGGAGAATTATATGGATAATATACTGCAGTACACACCAATGTTTCCTTCAGAATGCTTCTTCCCTACATATGAACTTTTCCTCTATGGGGTGCAACAAGCCTAGCACAGACACAGGAAACAGACAATATAGACACTACAGCTAGCTCAATCTCCAGTGTTAATAGCTGTCTTGTTGTTTTGTTACACTGCACTTCTGAAGGATTATATGATCTCAGGCATTGGTTTTAAGGTGTCAGAAAAAGGGTCCAACAGAATAGAGTTTTGCATTCACCCTTTGCAGATATAGTTTCACCTTCATTGCCACATCTGCAATACCGAACAACACAATCGTACACTCGATTCTGTACCTCTTGAGACTCACTGAAATCTCATTTCCAGAAATATATGTGTACTGCTTTTTGGTCTTTGGTAACAGGAGAACATGGTTTTCAGAACAGAAGACCTAAACAGCAAGCATACCAGGTGATCACAAGAAATACTTTCTTAACCTTTGATTTGCAAGCCTTTAGTAGTAGTGTTATTTCCGCTTAACTACTGTTCACTGATTTGCAAACCTTTATTAGTAGTGTTATTTAATCTTGTATTAATTTAAGAATGTTCAGATTATTTAGTTATGATAATTTATCATTTTAACCTAATAGGTCTTTTTTTCTATAATTGCCTATGCTTTTGTCGTCTTCCCAGCCGTGATTCAGACTATTCAGATGACAAAACAGCCAGCAGTCGCAGACAAAATAATGACTATAGCTTATAATTATTCCAACATGCAGTAAATATATAATATATGATAACAACTAATAAAAAAACCTCAGTAAATTATTAGCCCAGAGTTTATGTGGAGCAAACTCACATTTTGAATCCAAAAACTTTGAGTTCCTCTTTGATAGTTCGGCAACTTTTATTGCCAGTGACCATGATGAAAAATCAGGAATGTACTGGGCTGCAACTCTGTTGTGTCCATGCTGTGAACCACAAGCAGCACCATGCACTATTGAACTGGTCACCCCTTTCTGGGACAAAGTAGTGGAGCAAAATAACAAGAAACCTCATCAATAGGGGAGTGCCATGGGATTAAATGTTACCAAATTGTTTCATACTCCCAGCTATTACTAATTCCACCTGAAAATATAAAATTTACCATGCTTTCCTCTCTGCAGAGTCTCTCAGAAGACTGATAATTGTATTTGGTCAAGTTTGAAACACAGGTTAAGTGGGAACGGATGCCTTTCTGTGTCCTTCAGGAGTAAGTGCCTGGGACCCAGACTGATTGCTAACATTGCCCATGTGTATGACTGAGAGACACACAGGTTATTTATAGATGCCAGAAAGCAGAATTTTAAGCTTGGAGGTAATTCTTACACTTCAAAGCATGTTTCAGAACTAAATATTTAAATTCCCTTTTCCCTAGAGAAAAAGAAAAGAAACTCAATAAATTTTCCCTGTGGAAATTTGATTTTGCAGAAACTGCTTTTCTGTCACAAAAGATTGTATTGAAAAAGCTCTTGAACTGCTCTGGGTGCTCACATTAAAGTGAGGAAGAGAATATGTATCTGCTTAAGTATCTCACACGAATGGACAGAAAGCATTAGATTATTTTTCAAGAACAGAACAATTCGCTTTCAAGGGCATTTATTTCTTTGCATCAAATTTGAAAATAAGCTAATCCTTTTTTTTTTTTTATAGTACCAATTTTTTTCAACTCTAATATTAAAGTTTCTTTTAAAAAGAAAACAGTCTAATTGTTTAAATAAATGCTCAGAATTGTTCTGTGTAGCAATGTGTGAATGAGGAACTAACAAGACGTAGCTCACAAAGTTTGCTGTTGAATATTTTGCGGTAGGGAAAACATATCAGGTTCCCCTTCACATAGGGTTAAGACCATATGAACGAATCTCTAGGATAAAGTGTAGCTGATTTCATTTATTGCAACATGTTTTAACTTTTGTCATTTGTTGCTTTTTCCATTGGCCATGTGCAGTAAGTTTTTTCAGCTGTTTCACCTCCTTCTCCAGAACATGTTTTTTAAAGGACTGAAAATAGTGGCTTTTCCCTGTGACAGTAAAATCCTCATTTATTAACCTACAGCAGCTAAATCACTCTTTCAAAGAATGTGGCCAGAATTTAGTAACATGAAGAACCCCTGCCAAGGAAAATTCAATGGAAGTATAATGATTCTATTGGATGGTAACAAATACAGACACTCTCACAGTACCACTTTATCTGTTTGGAGAGACTCTGTAAGGCAACACTCTGCCCAGAATTTACCACTGACCCAAGGAACAACCTTGAATAATGTGTCTTGCCCTCTTGCCACAATGATTTGTCCTGCCATTCTTTGTCTGCTTGGCTTGTTAAAATAATTCACATTTTGTCTTATGCATTTGTGTAGCATCTTTTACACAGTCAAGCTCTGCTCACAGTCAGAGCGAACTGGTGAAAGCAATCTTTACTCAATGGAGGTAAGAGTTGTTCTGCAGAAATACCAAAAATTTAGAACCTTAAAAATGGCAGTTGCCATTATTAAAACATTAGTCTTCTTCTTGCATGGGAGATTGTGCCAAGGAGAAAAGAATCTGTGGGAATTGCTCTGAAATCTGCAGACGTTATACCTTGTTGGTATGCTATGGATTTTGCCCTCCTGTGAATCTAACTTTGCCTCCTAATTCACCTACCACACAGATAAGTGACATCCTGAAGTTCAAAGCCAGCAGTCCTTTGCAGAAGGAGAGCGTGGGGAGAGGTGGTTCACCATTGTGCTATGATTTGCTTGAATGGGGTAGCGAGTCATAGCTGACTAGATGCTTATGAGGTTCACTGCAATGTCCTCTTGGCTACTTTTCCAGTTTCTATGGAGCAGTCTAGGGAAGAAAAATGGGTGTCTCTTACCTCTCAGGAGTCAAGGCAAGGCAGAGCACACAGGCAGCAGGCTTCTTTCTGTCTTCAGTGATGTGTGGGCTGTTCACTGTCACCTCCCACGTGAGATCAGCACTGGCTGTGGAGCACATTTCTTCCTCTCCATCTGTATCCACTGTCAAAGAGTTTACTTCAGTGCCCTGGAAGAAAGGACCAGTGACAAATGAGCTCATCCTGATCAGGTCTGCCTGATCAAAGAGGCAATCGCTGCCTCTCACTTCTACTGTATTTTGCCTGCGTGAACCATTCTTCATTTAAGATAAACTGATTGACTGATAGCAGCAATTTTGGTGGAGGCCTGGTGATTGCTTAGAGCATGATTCTTTTCAGAGGTGATCAGCAGAGCATGGAGATCCTGGGTTTGATTGAAGAGTGGCCATTTTGAGTGGTTCCTGCTCTGGTGAGATGCATGTTTGAAAACTTGCAGTATTAAATTTTTACGGATTGGAGAACTGCAGTGCAGCATATGTAGAGATCATGAACTCTCCTGCTGTGGCCACAGACTTGCAGAGCATGGCTCAAGTTTTGCCAGTCTCATGCTCACAGACTCAAATTAAAGAGTGACTCCTTGAGCCTTCTGTCAGTCCTTCTTCCTGACACCACACATAAAATAAATGACCTCCATGATCTGTAGCTTGTTCCTGATCTCATACTTTCTCCCATCTGAAAGGCATTTTTAGAACCCCTTTCTACAGCACATCACATTATAATGGAATAAATTTTTTGTTCAATTTTTTTTTTTTAATTGGACATGCTGGGAAGTAGATTTGTATTTGGTTTTGAATTATGGCTTTCTCAAGCATAATTATATGAGAAATTCAAACATTGCTTATCAAAAAAGGAATAAATTCAATGCAATGTAAATTGCAAGTACTCTGAGTTCATCTGCAACAAATCCGTGCAGCCAGAAAACTTGGGTATCACTTTTTTGGCCTGTAACCCAGGCTCCAGGCACAAGTAGATAGAAATGATAGAATGATAGAAATAATCAGCTGCACAGTGAGGCATGTCCTCTGCAGTGTTTCCATGTGCCTGCTAGCACATATGAAAATTAACTGGACCAAATAAGATGGGTTAGAGCATGTCTTACTGGGTGTTTAGTGAGTCAGTGTACCTCCTGGGAATGCTCTCCATGAGATACCCAGGGCAGAAAATGCATTTACAATTGTGCAGTTGCCCTGGAGTGATAGCAGGATATTCATGATAACTCAGTTTGCCAACACGTTACCAGGCAAAGCTTCAAGCTGCTCTCAATTCTGGCCTTCCCTTCAGTTTTGGTTACTCTGATATCTACGGGAAGTGTCACAGATGACATCTGGAAGTGCTGAGTGAACAAACCAGTCTGAAGCAGCAACAAAATGGGAGCAATGAGAGGACTCTGTGTCCTGAAACGGCCTTCTAAGAGCTTCCTTTGACCTGATCAGGTGTACAGCTTGAAGGGGCATTAGATTATCTCACTGGATCTTCCAGTTCAAATGGTCTATTACCCAGTAACCCTTATACTGAGGGTTGGAGGGTTGGCTACCATTTGTGAAAGGGTGGCCAATCAAGCATTGTCCAGGCATCCAGTGTTGGCTAAGTTTCCAAGAGACAGAGGTGCTACCTCAATGGTTTGATCATTCAGTGTTAAATGCTACTGTATTTATATTGCTGATACACCTGACTTCAGACATTATTTTCTGTTAGACTAAGTGGGGACTTTAATGAGTTCTTTGGGATTCATCATCCAATCATCACTCTAGTCTCCATGCCATTTGTCAGTCTATGTCTTATTAAAGAGTCTGAATGAGTCACAGGATTTTCTAGCACATCTTCTCTAGGCTTCACATGAAACTTAAGACTTTTTTCAAGCTTTAAATTTCCAATTTAAAACTGTGTGCTCAGGACCTGAACACATTTCCCATCATTAATCTTTTCTGTGTTCTGGGACATGTCACCTCTTTGGCCCACGAAGTCACAAAGCTGAAACTAGATTCCTCCTGGCATTGCACTGAGAGGTCTTGATTAATTTCTCTTCATTTTCTACCCTTGAATCTTCTTCTGAGTCCCTAGCTTCCAAGGTGTCATCTCTCATCCTGCAGATGTATCTTTACTGCTTCTTAAATGTAAAGATCTAAAACAGTGGATCCAAATAAGTAAGCAGTCCAGATAATTTTGAGTGTCTTATTCTCATCATCAAATGAACTATGTAAAAAATGTCTTCTTTGGAGCATTAGAGAAGAGAAAAATCTTCATTGCATAAGTGCACTTGGAATCGAAAAACTGAAATGAAAATATTTGTAGATATTCATAGATTCTCATCTGGCATCTTATCCCTGGATTTCCAAGGAGGTGTGAAGGTGATTCATAAGTATGTGGAACATTGCAAAGCCCAAATAATTAGAAATTTAAAGGACCGTCTGACTAAAACCATAACCTCTTGTATTTAATGCACAGTTTATGGATAAAAAATAGATACAGTTTTGCTGATTTTCAAGCTATACATTTTCTTCCCCCTTTTCTCCCTCTCCAATTTGATAAAATTTACTGAAGTGACACATGAACATTTCCACATTGTGACAACCACGGTTAAAACATGCAAATTCAAGGAGTGGTTGCAGAGAAAGAGAAATGGAACATTACTTAAAAAAAATCCTAGACATCCCAGAAAGCAGTCAAATATTTATGCAAAATGAGTGTAGCTTTATACACTGGCACTGAACAACACAATGCTCCGTCTCACACAATACTGTCATTCATGTGCGTACATACTGCCACAGGCAAAAGTCCCACACAATGTATTTTTATACAATTGCTAGCATATTTCATTACAAGTTGTTTTTTTAATTCCCTTATGCAGGGGATTCTCATGATAGAGACATTCTGTCTCCCCAGAGTTTCCTAAAAGGAAGAAGGGTTGCAGTATAGAAACTAGAGAAAATTATGGAATAAAACATTAAATTTCGGTTTTAAATAGCATTAGCAAAGAATAATGTTATAGCAATAACAAAGGAGATGGAAAGAAACTTTTTCTTCCATTAAGAAAACACACTGAGTTCTATTGTGTGTTCTCAGAGCAATCATATAAGCAATTAAAAATACAATGCAAAATAGAAGAATTTCTAGTATTAAATTTATAATACACAACACATTAAGACCTTGAAATCTGTTAGTGTAAATAAGAACTGGAGCATGCCTCTGCAACTGAAACACAGAGAAGAATTACCTTTCTACCCCAATAAATAAATATCTGGTATCATTCTACCCACCCAAGTAATAAGTGATATGATGACAGGAAATGGCCTCAAGTAGTGCCATGAGAGCTTTAGACTGAATATTAGGAAAGATTTCTTGACTGAAAGTGTTGTCAAACATTGGAATCATCTACCTAGGGAAGTGGTAAAGTCACCATCAAAGGAGATATCTAAAAGATGTGTAGATGTCATGCTTAGGGACATGGTTTAGTGGTGGACTTGGCAGTGTTAAGTTAATGGACTAAGTTAAGGACTTGATGACCTTATAAATCTTTTGCAACCTAAATTATTCTACAATTCTACTTTGAAAGAATATCAAAAGGCAGATTTCCAAAGACTTAAAATTTGGTCAAGGCTAAAGAAAAGCATATGAAATGCTTCACTTTAGTTATCTTGAAAGTAGTTGTGATGAAGAAGTCATGGCTTAGCACATAGCAATCATATGCACAAGTTGAATCCTGGACTGTTGGCTTTCTATTAAATTGAAGCCCTGTGCACATCATGGGCAGTCTTTCCAGGTCATTGGTCGTGCCTGGCCTCAATGTTCCTTGTTCCACCACTTGGAAGGCCTGTGAGTGAGGAAGGAATTACATATACCAGAAAATTATGTGGCGTTCCTTGTTCTACGCTCCCAAACTGGACTGCCCCTCTTCACTCAGCGTGGGTTAGAAATCAGAAATGTGGGTGCATTTTCTGGTTCTTTCCTGTACAAATAGACTGATAATTTCCTGGGGGGAAAAAAAAAAAAAATCCTCTGTGGAAGCATCTAGTGAGGAACCAGCTGTTAGTTCTTCTCTGAGATACCAGAGACAACGAAATGATGAAATCTGCACACAAGACAAAGTCTGCTTCATAAATGAATAAAACATTGTTTTTAATTCCTCTGTGGGGGATTTTCTGTGAAATCCAGGTGTCCTTTCCATTGAAACTCTCAGAAGAGGAAAAAATTACACTATTCATTATTCCAGGCACAGCATTTGCATAGAACACTTTTCATACTGTGGCTCTTGTCAAAATATCTATTGCTCTGCCACATCAGCTCTCTGCCACTATGTACTACTTGTGACACCCTGACACGTGTTTCATATGTCCACTACACTCCGGCACACTTAACAACCTATACCATGCATCCTCCTCCCCTTTGCAAGAAGGTTAAGATTTTTCTTCCTTCCCTTTCCTGGCAGCCATCTTACCCTGCTTAAAATCCACAAATCTGTATAAAAACGTCAGGTCTTTATTGGAAAGGACACACTGAATGATTTGAAAGTAGATTCCCTTTATAGCATTTTTTTGGTCAGATCATTTTTCTGACACTTTTCCCAGTGATTCATAGATACTTGTTTTGGGGGGAATAAGTTCGTTTTGTTAAATTACAGGGCATTCCCATAGATTTCAGTGTTATTATGAAGCACAGAATAGGTATGGTTTAAACAACCCAGTTCCTGTAACTTCATGACCTTTAAATGCAGTACTCCTCTTTTATATCCTCTTAAATCATTAATGTACACATCACCATTGAACATACCATACTTTACATTCCTCATGTAGCGACACAGGACACTTACAACAATGCGAGCTAATTAAAGCTACAGGGTAAAACTCTGACCCTGTTGAAGTCAAAGGCAATTTTGCATCTTACTTCAATAAAGCAAGTATTTCACCCTGAGGCCCCTTCTGTCCCCCTCAGTCTTTCTGGCTGTTTGTGCAAAAAGTCCTGGAGAATATCAGGTCTCAGAGAGCCAATTAGCCAGAGACAGCTGTATAACAGAGCTTCCTCAAGCCAGTGGGGAGTGGGCAGCCCTCTGCCTCCAGGAATCAGGCCCAGGCTGGAAGAGGTCCGAGCTGGGAGGGAACTGTGGCTCCAAGTGGCAGTCCCCATGGGCAGAAGGTAAGGGCAGAGGAGCTGCTCTGCTGATGCAAGGACACAACTGGGCACAAAGCTACGTGAAAGTCATTTAAGGTGAGGGGAAAGGGCCTGAAGCTGTGTTGCCAGGGCAAGTAATCGGAGCACTTGAAAGACACGTTTCCCTAATTGCTATTTAAAATGACTGCTCCTGACCAGGGGTCCCTAACCTTTCCCACTGGGTGGGACACGCAGCTCCCTTGAGTTGCCAGTGAGGAGCAGTACATGATGGCATATCCCCTGGGAAGGACCAGATGTCCTACACAGGCAGAGGACATGGGATCTTTTGCTTTTATTTTCTACTTTCCCAGGGGCTCCTCAACACAGGAGAGAGAGTAGGTTGGTGGCTGGAGAAATTACTCCTGCAGTGGCAATCCATTCCCAGGTGTTCTATGTCCCATGGGGTCCTTCAGCCTCTCCCAGCTCATTTTACAGATATGCACTTTCCACATAACAGGAAACAGGGTGCCAAGCAGAGCTAGAGCAGTGCTTGACCCATCTCCATCTCTGCATGACAGAAATGAGATGCCACATGAGAGCTCTATTCACCAACACCACTGGCTCATGGTTTGTAAAGCTTTAAAACGTGCAAAGGTAAGTGCTTGCATGTACAAACTCTCCAAGCTGATTGCTCTTGGGAGCGTTGTGGAGTGGTCTGAGTAGCCCAGTGGGGTTAGTTGCTCCAAGTGTAAAGCTAGGTTTTGAAGAATGAAAGTGTATTCTGATCTGAAATACTGAATTAAAACTGTATTTCTCCTTGATGTAGTTTGTTTCAACAGAAAAGATTTTGGCGTGATCTGGCCTTAATATATACTGGACAGTATATTGCTGATCATGCAATGGCAGGATTGTACAATAATTACAGGCTTTTGAAAGCTTGGGTGGATATACCAGTACTCCTAGAATAGTGCACTTGGACTAAGGTTCTTGGACCACGGTTACACTTACTGTGAAACTGGACCTAGAGAAGAAAAAGGATCCTTGAATATGGTATTAGATCAAGGCTTTTTGGAGGTTTTTGAGATTCTTAAGCCTTATGAAAAACTCAATCAGACATTGTTCACCTTCCAAATGACTATGCCATTGCCTGAAGGCCTCCTTGGTGCTTGAAGTTCCTTGCTATTTTCACTTCACTTTTCTCTGGGGGAATTGAATGTGAACAAACAGTGTTCATTTGGGACTCTTGTGTTGCAAAAGGTCAGGTCCAATTCTATAATTCTATGTATTCATCTTTACAAAGAAGTGTTGTGTTCAATCTGGACACAGAAAGATAATGAAAGCGCTTTAAACTGGTCAAAGGAAGACATGGACTCATTTATCCGGTTAATTTTGGTTTTTTTAAGAATAGTGAAGTACTGCTTTTGAAAAATCTTTGCTGAATTGCCTTGAGGAACCTTAGTGAAATCAAAATCAATATACTTGAAAATACTTAAAAAGCTGCCCAAACTGTGATGGCATGAAGTTTTTCTGTCTCCATACTGCAATCATTGGAGAGGATGACATAGAAGAGGACCTCCACTGTATTCTTATAAAACATTTGGATTTTTTTTTGTTTTTAATACTTTATCAACATAGGGGTATGCTAGCCAGAAAGAATCTCAGATTCAGAAAAACAAAGTTATCAAAATGAATGACCATGTTTATCAATCCCTGACGGTGTTATTGATGAAATGCTGGAGCATTCAGGATTGTTGGATAAACTGGAAAGAAATAGCTCTGTTCTAGGACACATCAGCTGTGGAAGACTTGTTCAATAATACCTTTACAAATACAGACTAAATCATGAGATTACATAAACAGACCTTCCATTCGTTTTCTTTCTAGTGCTATTGCTAGCTAAAAACAATAATACTCTTTTTTAAAATGATGATATGTTTTGGGATGCAGTAAGAATTCATTTTTCTTCCTAGGCAAGCACAACTGGGACACTGTCAGAAGACCATGACAGATGGTCAGAGGTCTCTTATAGGTAGTACAACAACAGCCTTTATTCCTGGTTGTACAAGGAATAGGACTTTCAAAAAGGGATCTCAGGAGCATGCTGGTGAAAAGATTTTTAGCCAACAGGGAAGAATTGGTCACCATTTTTCCTTTCAAAGTCACACTTGATTACCTCTTGAATTTCTCAGGCATCTGAGGTGCAGAGCTCAGTGAACTGGCAATCATCATCAGCAGCAATGGGGATAACTGAGTGAAACTCTAGGCAGAAACTGTTAGGCCAAACTCAGACATCTTCCACAAAATACCACCACCATGCAATGTACCTCATGGAATGGTCTTTTATTGTAACAAAGTATGATGCATTGAACCGCATGATTTCTTGCCAATCTTAATTTCTGTCACATGGCTGCTCTGCTTTATGGGTGATAGAGCCAGCTATCCAGAGATACCAATCTCCACAAGTCCAGGGACCTGCTAGGCACAAGCTTTGTCAAACTGAGTATATTCTGAATTGCTGAGACCACTGCAGTCAATAAGCCCATGACATTCAGTGTAAATGTAGAACTTATTTTACAGCAGCTCCAGCTAAAAGAGGAATTTTCACGGATTCAGCAAGGTACTGATGAGGCATTTTGGAAGAAGAGGACCTTTGACTGAAATGGTCATGCCAGGAGTGTGACTTCCCTATAGCCCCTTCCTCTGGAGAATGAACAGGTTTTTATTCACCACACTTTGAATAGATGAAAGAAAACTTGCTTTAATCCCGTGCTGTAAGCAGTATTGCTTCCACTGTCAGTGGCATGGCTGGCATTTTCAATCTGACCTGTTCTGTGATCCTCTGTGAAGGAGATGCCTTGCATGCTAACCAGGCAGTGGGCAGCTGGAGGACAGCAGCATGGACTGTGATAAACAGGGACTCACTAGTGTCTGCTGTACATTTGTGAGTTCCCAGAGCAGGAGACATGGATGTGCTGATGTGCTGTATTATAGGGACTGACAAGGAAAATGCAGTGCATTGGTCAAAACCCAAGTCCTTTTACGTTTGAAGTCAGTGTGTCAATCAACTGGAAGCACATGGTCCATGCAAACATTCACTGTTCATAGCCTATGATTGCTCTGCCATCACTTTCCACATGGAATCTCCCTGCTATCAGTTGTGTGCTACCCTTACAAAAGTTACATTCAAAATAAAAGTTATCATACCATATTGCTTGTCAAATTGACTGCTGTATTTATCTATTCCTTGACTGCTGTGAAGTATTGATCTCTTAAGATTAGCTATGATCACAATTCCTCCTCTATTCTGACATAAGCATGGAAACCACTGTTGTTTCAAGGTTGTAAAGCCTTCAGACGTGATTATATTTTGTTCTTGTGAGATGACAGTTACACCAATAGTTGTTTTTTGATTAAGCAATGCAAGCAGCATCTTATTTTGCATACCTTGTTTGTGGCTTTTTAAATGAAAGGCTGAGATATAAATAGAGTCATGTACTTGGAAATGTAAAATCGTATTTCCTTTCTCATTTATGTCATACTTTTCTGATGAACACCACCCAAACCCGGTCTTCTTGACTGTTGAAAAGATTGATTTTCATCATTGGATAACGATGGTTCTGCTGCCCAGACAGCCATCTCCAAAATGCTTGTTCTTTCCACCCTTTCTAGGTATTATCATGAAGTGCTCTGGAGTAATCTAAATTATGTAAATACTCTTTCCTATCAACTATGCTTCTCATGTATTCCCTTAGAGCAAGATTAAAACAGTGAAGGAAGTGTGCTTGATATTCCCTCTAAAATTCTATGCACTTGAACTGTACTTTTTTGTGGCTTTTGAATTGGAATGAATTAGGCAAAGCAGAATTAACCTTGTCAGTCACCAAGTCAGTTTCTATGACACAGAGTGCTGTAACTAAGAATGTAAAAATAACAAGAGAGCCCCAATGCATTCATCCTCCACTGATTCCTGCATGGAGTATGTAAAGTGCTTTGGGGTGCTCTGAGGAGATAGAGCCAATATAAATGTAAAGTAATAGTTAGCAAAGAAAAGCCTTTTTGCCTGGAAGTGAAGGGCAAGGGAAAGTATTCTCAAGCAAAAAAAAATGTTTCATGTCCAAACCCATGGATGGTGAGGGAAACTCAGCACAAACCTCAGACACAGAAGCGAAGCACTGAGCTGCTGACTGGAGTGTGTGGACTGAGCAGGAGTTTGAGTAAAGAAAACAGGCTGCTTTAGCCCAAAGCAGAGGAAAAGGGAGAGACCAGAAAGATGAAGCGACTTAGAAGGGAGAGAGCATGTACAAAGAGATGTGAAAACTGAGTCCATGTGGTTGTAAACCAGCCTGAACCCCAGAGAACAATTGCCAGATCTTCCTGTTCTGGCTAATTTAGTCCGGTAAAGGCAGGTGATAAATGGGAACAAGGCAACCATGTGCTTCTGAAAGTACGGTATGTGCCTTTCTGCTGATACAAGACCATAGGAACACCCTCTGCATTAGAAGATGAAACAATTCTAGTTTTATATCCACCTTATGTCTTTCTCTCTTGGCTGTCTTAAAGTCCTGAGCATATACCAGCCCATCAAGCCCCAGATGTTATTCCAGTCACGTGCTCCCAAACAAAGGGTAGGATGGATGCAGAACACAGCACTTGGGATGCTTCTGATGATGCTCTTGAAGTGGAGAAAGACTAACTTCTTCTCAGACTGGAGCGATCAGAAAAAAGGGGAAGAATGAGGTGAAACACTAGTTGTGAACTGTTGAATGATATTGTTAGATAACAGTATGAGAGAGTGCAAGGGGTTCTGTGTCAGAGACACCCTCCCAGCCTGGTCCATGCTGCTATTGAGCACAGATAGCATTTGAGATAACAAATCAGAAATCCTATCGTTGGCTTCAGCACACTGACACAGTCCCCGGACTACTATTGCATCTGGCACTATTTCAGGCACCTCTGCATCACACCTTGTTGCATGGTAAAGACAGGACCATGGCTCATTGGTTGCCAGGAGCTCTACCAGGAGCTCCACCAGTACAGTTCAGTGATACATTTGCTCTAGAAACTCATTTGAATTCCTCATTAGTCAGGCTGTTTCTGGAGTAACTTGCTGAAAACTATTCCTGCAGCACACTTAAGAGAGAAGACAGATTCTCTGAAGCAAGAGCTGAGGGTTTTGAACTTTTTTAAACCAAGCAAACAACAATTTCCAAAACTGTAGGGATTTTAACATTATCAAACTTTCTTCTCCACCCTCGACCTTGTGTTTTGAATTGACTGTGTTCCTACTTGGTAACTCTGAAAAAAATGATGCCCTTTAGGCTTTGCAAAATTCACAGACACGTTTCACCTACTATAGAGCTCTGTTGTGACAGGATGTTCCCCAAATTGAAGATAAAGTGAGATGCGATAACCATTATGTTATCATCAGTAACTAGCCATTTCAGTTTTGTGACGTTGTTTTCTTGCCACATCTAGTTAATGGAGAAAGGAAGTCCTGAACACTCTGAATGGGAGCTAGGGGTGCAATATCCCTCTTTTCTAGGAGTGTTTTCTCGCAAAAAATTCAGTGTAACTCAAACATCTAATTGTTAATGCAGAGATGATTGGCATAAACAAAAGTGCCTGTAGTCAAATGGAGGGTCCAGCAAGGCTCCATGTATAATTGTTTCCAAAGCAAAAACAGATGACCAGAAGATCTGTCCTATAAAATTTATAAATTAAGTAAATATAACTTCTGTACCAGAGACCAAGTACTCCCCACTAACACTGGAGCACATGACAAATCCAAATGTTGCTGGAAAGCTTTTCTTAATTCTGTCTTTCTAATAATGACTACAGCGATGAAAGAATCCTATGGTGGAAGGAAAGGAGATAAACTTGAGCAAAGCAAGAACTTCAAGGAAAACATGTTATTTCAAAAGGGCTTGCCTTCCTGAGCTTTAACCCCATAGACTAGTTTTCATTATAAAATGTTACCAAATTAGAAGAAAAACATATCTCAAAATACTCTTTGTTCTGTAAATGCTTGTTTGTGTAAGCTGGTTTGTGAGCTGGTTTGGGCCAAATTCAGGGAAACGTCCAAAAGGAACGTCTCCTCAAAGGAAGGCAGGTTATAGCCGCTCCTCCCCCACCCAGGTTCGGGAAAGAAATATTCCTCGGAGGAATGTGAAAGAGAGAATAAAAACTATTTATTTAACTAACACACAGGAAAAGAATAATAATGCTAAATAATGAAATCTCTCGCTGTGGAGAGAAAACCTGAAAGATTTGAGAGTCCTTCTGTGGGTGTGGTCTCTCTCCTCCTTGGAGCTGGGTCAGCGTGGGGCTCCCCTCCAGGCCGGGGGAAGGTCCCCCAGTGGGGTTCTGGTGTTCTGGTGTTCTGAACAAGTCCAGAAGAGATGAAAAAAAGAACCCAAAGTCCCAGAAAAAACCAAGGTTTAACTCTCCCTCTCTCCCTGAAGAAACAGAGCCGAAAAAGCTGGCTGAAAAGCAGGAAGGGTGCTTCCTCCACACTTCTCCCCACACCAGAGAGACGCAGAGGAGTGGTGACCTTGGAGCACAGACTGCTTTGAAAAAGTTCGTCTGGCCTTTTTTTTCTTTCCATTCCCTCTTTTGGGCTCAGTTTAAAGGCACAGAAAGGCACAGGAATCATATCCGGGCATAGAGCGATGATAGGGGATACACATCATAAAGTCACCCCAAGCCACAGCAGCATACTTATTCTGTGTCATCCCTTGTTGACGAGCCTATTTGAGTTCCAGTAATGGAAAACTATCATGTTGATTTGCTTCAGATTAACCTCATCTTCTTGTCATACTACAGGTATTTTCCATTATAAGAAACAAAGATATGGTGATAGGTAAATGATTTTGATAAAGCCTGACAAATGTTTTAAAAAAGCTGCATAGCTGCTTATTTTATTTCAGAAAAAAAACAATAGCATCACAAAATGGCATCTGTCAGATGTCTTTGGTAATTTTATTATTAGGTGTTGTCATGACTTCCTACATCTGGCTATAAGCTACGAATGATTTTTTCCCATGTTGTAAATATAATTTTGAATAGCTTATAATTCTAAACCAATCAGTAAGAAGAGCTGAAAATAGTGAAATCACCAGCAAAACTAACATTAAGGACTGTAAATAATTGCTCTAACCAATTATAATATGTTAGCTTCAGACTACAATAATTTTGCATCCCAGGCACAGAGCTGCTCATTGCTTCTTTTGTATTTTCCCCTTCAGATGTACGACCTGGGAAAAGTGAGTTATTCTGACCCTAGAAGGACAGTACTAGTGTCACAATGCAGACAGTATCAAAGCATACAGAGGAACACATTTGTATAGTGTTTACTTTATATTTAGCATTTACCAGAAGAGACTCAAAGTCAGCACTAATTTTGGCTATAGCAAGACTTAGCTCTTCAGTCCTTTCCAACACAACAATAATTTGTGCAATTGAAACTTTGGAATCCTGTTTCAGAAGGTAAGCTCTGCACTTACTTGAAATGTGTAAATGTTGCAAGCCTCTATTTATCCATACCCATACAGGTACTGTGGTGGGCACAGTAACTGCCTATCAGGCAAATAACATACATGCATAATAACATACATACATATATAATAAGTAACATACATGCACAAACCCACTTGTGCTGAACGCTACCAGCACAGGGCTGAAACTTGAAGGCAGTCTCTGCTCTTTTTGGTTAAAGCAGAGCCTTTTAAAACTGAACCCTATTGCTGTCTGATGCCTAGTTGGTCCGTCCACGTGATAACATTTTCTGGTCTCTTTCAAGCTATGATCAGAGAAACATCCAAAAAACTCCACCTAAAAATTCCAGTACCATGATTAGCAGTTAATGGGCCACCTCAGAAAATGGAAGAGCTGAACAGCCAGCAAGGCAGAGCCGAGTCTTCTGATGTGATACCTCTGAAATAAAATCTCCGTCCCTTGACAGAGAACAGGAGGGAAATTTACCTTGTCTCCATCCTCTCCGTAGGTGTATCACCATCATGCAGTACCAGCTGACCAGCTCATGGCACATGAGACTGAGAGAGACCCATTGCAGACCACAGTAGCTGAGAATGGCACTCCTCCTCTTGTTCCCACTGTGTCTGCAATCCCTGAGCACTGAACCAAGCTTGCTCCTTCACTATATGAGTGTCCTCTCACACATCCATGATCCCACTCCAGCATCCATTGCCTTTGTCCTACCTGTGTGAGGGAAGCACTTGGAACCAAATGAGGGTTTCTATTATTTCCACCTTGGGAGATTTAGTGCATTTTTAGTGGCATTATCTGTCAGTCCAGGCACGAAAGTAAGGTCAGATCTATTCCTAGGGCCCTGTTGGCATCTATAACTGCCTGATTTGTGCTCTAACCATATGTGACACCCACCGAGTGAATTTATTGTAGCAATCACTTTGAGCATATCTCAAGGATTTCATCATGATATTTTCTTTCTTGCAATGCCAGAGAGAGAGCAACAGCATGGAATGAAATGCACAGAACTTCTCCTCTTATGAAAGAGAAATGAAGGAACAGAAAACAGGCTGAATTTCTCCAGGGTAATTTTATGTAAAAGAAAGACCAGCAACATCCTTTAAGGCCTGAAATGTCAAGCTTGTAAAAATAGTATTCTTGGGAGTTGTATTTGATCATTTGTTAAATACTGTGATATAAAATGTAGAAATCCATGTGTAATGCTTCAAATCCCTAATCTGGTTTAAAAGGTCAGTTGAAGCCTAAGAGGACTTGACATTTTCCCTTTAAAAATCTGACTTTTTGACTCAGAGCTAACAACATTCGAGCCTGAATGACCTGAAGGATAAATACAAAAGCTGATTTCAATTGAACTATTTAGAAAGCAGGGGATCTTCTAATTTGTAAGATAGCATTCAGGGAGGTTTTTCCATTAAGAACTCAATCGACTGAAAAATTATTTCCTTGGGTATTCCACAATCTTTCAATGCTTGTGTAAATTTTACACAGGAGGGGGCAGCGAGTGAGGCTGAAGATATATATAACACAATGCCAGGAGAGCAGAAAGCCTCTTATGAAACAGAGGTGACTGGTATTTGCCCCAAAAAGATGTACCCTTTACACCTCCTCCTTCACTGCCTCGGCAGACTGGGTCTGCTTCAAAATCTTTTATGTTCAGTGCAGATGAAGCTTGCAAGCAGGTATTAATGTCTTGATAAGCATGAGTGTAGTCCTTTCCAGCAACACCCCTTCCCACAGACTTCATTTGGCTTGCAGTGAGTACTCCATGGGGGTTTGATGGCTGCTTTCATGGAGGTGTGCACTAACCACCTCCCTGGCTGTGCAGGTCTGGTTCCATGCAGAGCCTCTGGCTCTTCTGCCTGGCTTCAGCTACACCACAGGTTCACTGTGGCAGCTGAAAGCACAGTCCCTTTCTCTTCTCCAAGCCTCCACAGTTCTCTGATCACCTCCCACCCTCATGCCCTGCAGGGTCAGACCTCCTCCTGCCTGCCTTGCACCTTCGTAGCCGATTTTACCAATGCAATGATGGAGAAACTAGGGATGCCTGGTGATGGGTCATCCCCACCCCTTGGGCAGCTCACACTCATGGGTGTTGGCTCCGTTGTCCACAATCCTCCAAGTGGGTGATGGAGGGGTGACATGCTGTGACACCTCACAAGTCCCTCATGGAGGCTCTGCTCTCATTGGGCAGGGTGTGAGGGTGCCTGCTTTCCCTGGACAATCACCACGAGGCTCCCTGAGGTGTGGGACTGGGACTATGGTGCCACACTGATACCTGTTAGACAGAGCACACCCATCAGTCACCCTCTGGAACAGAATACCATTGATTTAACAGTTTTGTCCCAGGATGAATGTCTCCCAGCTTCTCCTGGTGTTTGTTTTTGATAAATGCCTCCGTTTCGGCTCACATCCACCCAGCAGCTGGGGACTATTAAGCCGTGACAACCTTCTATTCCATTGTGACAGTGTCAGATGCCTGAAAAGGATAATAGGTAGATATTTCTGCTCTTTGGATGTTAGGAAGTAAGTGGCATTCCTATTCCTTATTTAGTTACTTCTTAATTTTAATTAATGGCTTTACTGATAATTACCAGATTCCTATATTGATAAAAACTGGCACATTCTGCATGTTAATAATAGAACAAATTTGATATTTATGAACTGCTGTTCTTTTGCAAATACAGACATTTGGTAATCATCATTATGATGATAAAATTCATTAGAATTTGAGAAACAACCTATTATCCCTTCTGCCCATCATCTTTTAATTAAGTAGCACAAAAAGATTTTATAAGTCTTTTCTACTCACACTGCAGAGTATTGTTTTTGTAAGGGAGTCTTTATGTATCAAAATACTTCCATTTCAGTTTTGACAGACTTAATGAAAAGACCGAAAGAAGACTGAGAGTAGATTTATTCAAAAATGTATTTCAGACATTTCAAAAATTTTAGCCATGCTTAGTTCAGCATACACTTGAATCTTGTTTGGATGTAGACTGGAGTTTGTGTGTAAACTGGAGCCCGTAACAATGTTAGAGTCTACAATACGATATCGTAGTTTGCAATAGGGGAAAATTTTTATGATAAATTATTCTTCGGAAATTTCTAGCAGTGTGAATGCTGGAAAAATCATGAGGTCAGTCACTAACATTAAAAGTTCAGTTGTATCTAAAATGGTAAGTAAGTCTCGCTTTCAATGTGGATTTGGCCAAAAATCAAAAAAGTATTGGGACAGATTAGATTCAGACACATTCAAACAGTGCAGGCATTTGATGAGGTTCAGTCAGAGCTTTCAGTCCTCATCTACTTCTGACCTACATCATACTTAAAAATTGTAATCTGCATTTTGAATGACAAAAATATAAACAGCATTAAATAAAGGGGATTTTTTTGATATCTTACATATTAATATCTGGACAGAAGAGATTTCTTAAGTAATAGGAGTGTTTTGTTATTATGACCATGACCTTTAGGACTACATACACAATAGACACAGTTTGTATTATTTGATAATATCCTAAATTCAAGTCTCATCTTGTCAAAACACACCTGAAGTTACATTTTTAATGCATTTATTTACCTGGCTTAACCAAAGACTTATACTAAGTCTTAGACTTAGACTTATACTATACTTTGTTGCTGCCTTCTACTATAACCAGTAGAACTGTCAAAAATACTGCTGAGAACTTATTTTAAGACTTTTTTTTGTATTTTCCCTTTATTCCTGATCATTTTGGATCTGGAGAATACCCATGTGGGTAGCACAGCACAGGAAAATGTTTCAGGGAAAGATGCAGGCTGTGCCTACCCTATCTTTGCCTTTCATTCTTAACCAGGGCCCAATATACTAACACATCCCAGCAGATTCTCATGCATACTGTGATATATCATCACCGTGTTCAGCCAAGAGTGAAGGAAGCAATTTTGTGAGGTCACAGGATGGTCAATGCTCTTCTATTTGAGCTTTTCTTGGGTTCATCCAGGCAATTTTAATCTCAAAAGGTTGTTCCCCTTTACATAGTTAATTCCTTCCTATAAAAATCTGACATAACTCATTTGAAGAAAGCGACATAGGAGTTTCTTCTTCCAGACACAACCTGGTGTCCTACAGAGACTATGATAACACAATAACAGGCAAACTAATGAAAACAACCTCATGAAACAGAGGAACAAAATATTTCCTCTTGTTTAGCCCAAAATTCACTCTCATGTTTGTTTGGAAATTCCTGAGGATAGCTGGGGAAATAAAATTCCCAATAGAAAAAACAAACAAACAAACAAACAAACAAAACCCACCCACTCAACCAACCAAAACAACAAAACAAAGAAACAAAAAGCTCCCAAAACAAACTCTCCCCACTATTTTAATTAAAAAAAAAAGGTAAAAACTCAAGAACTTAAATACTTTGTCCTAAATGCAAAGATTTAAGATTGAATGAGACTCTGCACCTGGGATTTGCATCCCTTCTGTTCCCACCATTTTCTGAGGGTTGACTTTCTCTGGCAAACTGGAGCATTCAGTGATGCATGAGAACTGCTTCTATTTTTGAGGAGTAACGGTATTTAATGGAAAATAGCACCCTGGCCATCCAAACACCAGAAAGAGGCAACTGGACTGCAACATTCAGGATGTGCTACAATTGTACGACAGAAGTGGGGTAGGAAAACAAAGTGAAACAGTTTGATCCCCAAATTGAGACCTCTTCTGAAATATTTGCTTTAAAGTAAACAAATCAAAGCATAGTTAGTTTTCTCAGCCCTTCTCTAAAAATCATATAGAATCACAAATTTTAGATGAATTCTTTGATAATCTGCAAATCAAGAAAAACCTGCTGAGTGAAAACTTTCCCATCCTTAAGTTTCAGAGCCTAAAGTTACCTGGAATAATGCTGAATTTCTGTGCAAACGTTTTACACAATTCTTGGTAAATGCACAATTTTGTTGCTTTGAAATGGCAGACAAAACAAGCTATTTTAGCACAGACAGTCTGTTCAAGTACCATCTTTCACTAATAATAATAAAAAATGATGGAAATATGATTTATATCTCCAAACATTTCCAAGGCAGTGCCAAATGTTGTCTTCAAGCACCCTGTTCGCAGGCAGCCACTATAGAGAAAACATTCCCAACATCTTTCCAATGCAGCAAGCAGGAATAATGTAATACTCTTCCTCCAGATGCATTACATTGTTAAGCACTTAATCTCAAGGACCTTTTTGAAGTTCAGATAGTCCTACTTTATTCATCATCTAGTGTTTAGTTTAAAGTAACAAATGATTGAGCTGAAAGTCTTTCAGAAACAAAATTCCTTTTTTTCCCATACATAAACAGAGTTGCAGCCTTTGCATTTTTCGCCATCTGGCCCACAGTGTGAAATGACATTAGTAGCATGTCAGGTTTATTCCCTTTTCAAAGAGAGAAATAAAGAAAGCAAAAGAAAGAAAAAGCATAATCCTAATCTATAGTATGAAGAGTATTAAAATGAAACATCTGCCTTGCTGAAATGAGTGGATGAACTCTGAAGTCTACAAGCTGCTGGAGTTTGTCAAGTACATGTTTACATTGCTGACTGTTGTAAATTTGCAGGATGATGACAAGAAGTCCACAAACTAAAATATCTTATTCAAATGTTTTTAAACATCTGTTTCAAACAGAAAAGGCCAGAACAATGAAGCGGCAGAGTGATCACAGGCAGACCAGGGATGCAATAATGTAACTTGGGTTACATAATAAAAGACGATGGCAACAGAGACTTGCAACTGCAGTCACCAGCTTGTGCTCTAAAGTCGATTGACTGGAATGCTGAGAGGGTTGTGCCTGTCTTCAAACTGTGTGACTCTATCCAGGGTAAGGACAAAATACGGTCAAATGCTCCTTAAAAAGTCTGCTTTTGCTAAAACACCTGCCGATTACAAAGCAAATCAATTCTGTGCTCAGGAGAACAGCTTTGAACACCTTCAGGAATGAAAGATGTCAGATTTCTCAAGAGCTTTGAACAACCAAGAAGCACTTGACCAATGAGATTATATTATTTAGCAAACAGACTTTGTCCTTGCTATTGAAGGGTTTTTGCTTTGCAGGACTTCAGAATAAAGTCCTAGGATACAGATCTTTCTTTATCACCAACATGAACTTGAGATGTTGCCATGTGCTGAATAATAATCTTTATTCTCACCCTAAAAAATACAGAGAGGATTAAAAAAAAGGTGTTAGATTTTTTTGCTTTTCACTCTTTTGAGAGGCAGCCAAGATTGAAGCAAAAACCCCCAGTATCTTCCTGGTCGGTACTCTTGTAAAACCAAATTTATTTAAAAAACCCCAAAATTACTTCTTAATTGTCTTTGTGATATGATATAACATTCTTCCGAAAATCACCAAAGCCCTTTGGAGATCGCTGAGACCTAAGCACTTTTGATATGAAGCAGGGATTGATATAAATCTTGGATTTTGGTATAAATCTGGGATTTATATAAGTCCTTAGCTCTAGCAAAATTATAATACTGCACTGTCTTCAAAATAACTTTGAACTGATGGAGCACAGTGCCAGGAAGCTGGGCAGGGTGACCATGGCAAAACACAGCCATGGCATAGTTATGGCCCGGGCTGTCTGTAGTATTTATTGTCAGCACATTCTCCCATCCAGTTTTGGCACATGTCAGTCAGCAGCTAGTGTGCAGGAGTGCTGAGGGAGACTGAAAGGAACTAGGATTTCTCCCAGAGGGATTATATTGGACAAAACTCTTTCTGTATTATTTTTGGGAAATAGAAGGCAAAGTGAATTATACTTCATTGTATGGATATGAGATGTGCCACTCACTTTGAAAGTTAGCAAATAGTCCCCGGCCACTTTTATTTCCTAGTATCTGTATGATAATTTATTTCAACCAGCATTATCACAAGGAAGAGAATTTTACTTTGTATTTGATTAATCTGAATTATACAATAGCATATTTGCCCCACTGCTCCCCCACATTATCTTGGGAGGATTAATTCCCAGCAACTTCACATTTATGCATCTGGGGTAAGGCCACTTGCTCACGTTTGTAAAGGAATGACAATATTCTCAACCTCATCAGTACAGAGCAGGGTGAACTGTCTACCTGCAAAGGAAGTGTGTGTTCCAGGAGTCCTGTCTAGGCTGCTCCTCCAGGATGTCCAACCTAGGCACTAGAGCATAGATATAGATGGAGTTTCTTAGTCACATAGCAGTACAACCTAAATTAATGCTGGATCTTCAAGGAGAGGAAGTAAGATGAAAGCATGAAAGGGAAGAGGGGTGATTTATAAGCTACTGATAAAGGAATGAATAAGGCTCCCTCATCCATCGCCCACTACAGGGCATTACAGATCTTTGTTCTGGAGACATAACTCAAGATACAATTTATACCAAAGAATGCAGTTAAGCCTCATAATTGAGCTCATATTCATCTTTAACATAGTTATCTGATCGGTTTCAGATAGCTTTTATTATTATCTTTTTAATATTAGTGCCTGATTTACTGTATCTCCACATTATCCCACCCTTGCTAAACTTACAGTTAGCACTACTTATTACAGGTTTTATTTTTTATTTTCAGGGTTGTTGCCCTAGAACTCCTTTCAAGGGGAGGATCCCAGTAGCAAGTCTTCATTAGACTATCTAGGTAAGATAAATTATTTTCTCAGAGACCTGGTATGACTAAAACTTTAAGAGTGTAGCTATCTCTTTAAAATACATCTTCAGCTTCTTTGTGCTTGCTCACAGTCAGATGCAAGGCTAAGGATTTGGCTTCTGTAGCATTTCACTTCATCCTTCAGGGTCCCTGGGCTATATCACATAGAGACAGCATAGAAAAATAACAGCCCATATAGGAAATAACACAAGTCTTATGAGTGGTTTAGATAAGGTATATCTAAAGTAACTTAAATGAAGAAATGACTGAAACAAAAATTAATAATTACTTCTGTAAAGAACTTTTTAATCTAGGAGGTTCTTAATAGACTTAGGAGGATTCTTCATAGACTTAATACCATTCTTCATATACTTAATACCATTACTTGTTCCCGTAAATACTTTTTTAAGCTGAGGTTGAACCGAGAGGTGGTGGTCATGCACTTGGAGAGGGAATTTTGGTGGAAAGCAAGCGAGAGTTTTACAGAGAGACAGGAATGGATTGTTTATAAAGGTGTTAGGGTCCAGCAGTCAGTTAGGCAACTTGCTTAAAAGAATCTTCAGCAGCAGTAAGAACCACTGGTTTGTACTTACTGAAGCAAAGGACTGCAATTTTCAACACTTATGGTTAGCTGCCCCAAGCTCGGCTCTGTTTCTGGTGAAACCACTGCTCTTGAGCACATGATCCCAAGTTAATGTGGAAAAAAAGCTTCTCCATAGAGGTGAAATTTTCTCCATCACTTTTTTATTAATGTTTTTTACTTCAGTTGAATGTAGTACCCTCTTCTATCTAATTGTTCATTTATTAGGAAAAAGATTGTTATCATGAACTTACATAATTTTCCAACTCCTAGGATTTTCCAACTCCTACGTTGTCAGTGAATAGTGTTCCTAACTTAGCCTAGAGTCCAGCTCAGCTAAAAACACTGGAGTGAAATCTTTCAGTCTGAAAATTTAAGAGCTTAAGGGATATGTGGAGTCCTCATTTACTTAGTAAATCTATTGCTCAAAAAAACCACAAAGCTTACACAATTACCACTGTGCAGGCATGACTGATGAGAGAAGCATGTTTCTTAAACCTAGAAACAAATAATCACACTGTAGTTAATGATTTAAATATTGTTTAGATGGGAAAGAGAAGCTAAATACCCAAAACTAATTCTCATTTTCTAGCTGGTTCTCACAGCTAATGTAGTCATATAAAAATAAAGCAGCCTTTACATGCAGAGCACAACTTTCTTTAATATGTCTTCTGGGTTCTCAGCTCATCAGATTGAAGTTCAAACAGAAGGCCAGAATAATTCAGAAAGTGTAGAAAATGTACAGTCACAAAATCTTCTTCTGTGGCCATAATTCCAAGCAGTGGTGAAGTACTGCCTCATTCTATACAGGAGTACAGGGATATAGTAGGTATATGTAAATACATCTTGTGGAGATATGTGAACATACTGTGTGCAGAATAGGCTTAAGAAAAGGTGGTTTGTTGGACTATATTTATACTGAGGGGAAAATTCACAGGGAAAGAACAAACAAGCGACCTCACTAAAAACATGCTTCCAGCACACTGCCTGGGAGAGAGTGCAACAGGCCCCCATGGCACTGGGAGGCTAAACTGCATCTCATGAAGGGCTTTCTGCAAAGCTGCAGCAATGCTAACAAAGATTTCTCATTCTGAGCACTCAGAAGCTGTGTCAGCTCCACACAAATGCAAGTACAGCACAAAGTCCCCTGGATCCTCCATTGAAGTTGGTGGAGTTACACAAATATATAATTTCTAAAAATCTCTATCTAGACACAAGGTTTCTGTTGTAGTGAGGCTGTCAAAAACATTGTTAGCTTCTCCACTTCACTCTCTGATAAAGTAAAAGGACTGATCAAGTATATCAAATGCATGGGTTCACTTGCTATACTGCATGGTTACAAAAGAACAACAACAACAAAAGAAATCATGAGTAGAGAATGTTGTTGGAGAGTTGCTCTTCATCTGTGAACAGAAAGTTATTCCTCATCAGTGCTGAAATAATTAAACTGATATTTAATGTTAGTACTGTATTTCGTGTATGTGTTCAATAATATCTGAATACAATTTGAATCAATAGCAGCATATATTAACGTTTTTTGCTGCGAATTAAACAGAAAAAAATTTTACACAAACTAATAGTGGAAGGAATTGTGAACATCAAGACAAATTAAGTGAAGAAATCTTTCTCTCCTACTCACTGTTTTGGCTGGGAACAGGAAGGCTGAGGAAGGCGTCTTTGAAACCCAAACTCCAGATCACAATTTAAAATCCACAGACTTTTAATCTACAGAATTTTGACCAAAAGAAAGCAAGCTGGCAATAGGGCAGCCTTTCAAAAGCATGAGTATTTGCAAAAAAGGTTTGCGGGGTTACTAAGACACCTGTAGATTACAGTTTTCTCAATGAACAAGAATTTCATACAATGGAAAAAAAATATAACAAAATATTTAAAGTATAGTCAAAAATGAAAATTGAGTTACGACTAAATATTTTGGGAAATATTTCATTCTATATAAAAACATTACAGAAGTTGAATAACATAATGTACATCACTACTGGCAGTGCTCTTGTTAAGGAAAATATCAAGTTTTCCAAGTGTCTTTTACTGAACATGGAATCCTTCAGCTTGACTTTAACTTGATAAAACTCTGAGTTTTCCTACAGAGTGCTTAATACTTCCCTGGTGGACTCCTGAGCCCTTCTCAAATGCAAAATATTTCATGAAGGGACAAGCTTTTCTAATCAAGATGCTTCTGCTTTCCAGTTTATCTAAAAAGTGCATTATTGAAAACCTTTTCCTTTCAGAGGAATTTTGTCTATTGTTCATATAGGTATCACAGAGAGATATGTTTCATACAAATTGTTTCAGTTGGAAAGAGCTCTGCCAAAGAAAACAGACAGGCAGCTGTTTGCATTGCATATAAAAATTTTGTTAAATATGGCTGCACCTGTGTAAACACAAATTTATTTCCAAGAAGTACCCCTGCAGCTGCAAAAGCTTTCAGACGCTGCCAGACAAGTTATTTTTATTAAACCATGTAACATATTAAATAGCTCTTTCAATGGTTGTCATGCCGTAAGAACATGTAACATAAAAAATCTTGTCCATTTTTAGGGAAGATTTATTTTGTTTTTATTTTTCAAAATCCAACAGAGCAATGGATCGACTCTATAAATTAGCATTATGCTACATTAGTCTGAAAATCTAAAGCAATGCATAGATATATATACTTTATGAACACTACGTGTGTGTGCACACATATGTAGAATTTAATACTTTGTTAGTGCCTCAGTATCTGCCTGATCCAGAGTCTATCAGAGATGATAGAGATTTTTACTGCCTGCAGCAGACTATGAATCAGAGTTAACTTGAAATGCCTGTATCTGGCATGGTATTGTATTTTCTGTGCTTCACCTCCAAAAAGCCTAAACACGACATTCATTTAAAGACCAGGAGATGCTCAGATACCCCTGGTGAGCAGAGATGGAATCTGGGAAAGGCACAGGGTCCCAGCTTTCCGGCATCCACTGACACGTTCGTGCTTCAGCAAGACAGGACAGAGAGGTAACAAACCTCCTAGGGGCACTGGAGACCTGCCTGGATTGTGAGGAGCCTGCAACCAAATTAAATGGCCAAAGAAAGCAGCGTGTCCATGCAGGACAAAAACAAGACAGTGCTGTCTAGCCATAAGGCAGAATTTCCTCCCCAGCTCTGATCACCCTCAAAGACACAAAACCACCCTGCCAAAGTGGGTACAAACGAGTCTCCAGGGACCACCTCAGTGACCAGGGGCCACAGTCCATATTTACAAGTATGCATTCTCCAGCCTTTAGTAGCCTCTGGGGTAGGATTAATAGACATGGTGTGCCTCAGTTCTGGGTTTCCCTCTGCAGATGCATATTATGTAATTTGTCTGGGGTATTTGCACTCACTCTGAGGTCCGTTCTGGTCCTCTGCCAAACTTGGGCTGAAAATACATGAATCGTTATTTAAATCCATACATATACACATTCAGTCTATATGCAACACATCAAGAGGTCTACCTGTGCTTAATAAGTTCACCTATCTCCCACTGACATTTATTTTAGTTATTTATACTAAATCATTTTCAAGGAGAATAGAAGCTCCTTTATACACTCTGGGCTGTATGAATGGCTTCTCTAGAAAGCCAAAATCAATAGCGTTTAGTGATTCAATCAGTGTTAGGTGCAGCACCAATTCAAGGGTTAGGGAACTTCACTGGATGGGGTAATATGGCACCAATTAACCCATCTGAGCTTAGCTCTCCTTTCTGTCTCTCCAGGAGGATGTAGGGGACAGGGTGCTAGAGGCACTGCTTCAATTATAAGGTCAAGTAAAGGCCAGTGTTTTAATTTGTAAAGTGATCTAGCCATACATAATTATTTTTAAAGCATACTTCCGGTAATGTGTAAATGCAAACACACAGAGACACACGTATATAAGTATACCTTTGAAAGACACGTGTCAGTCACATCTCACTTGACAGGTGTCTCTCTGCTACCAATTCAAGCACTAGGGAATGGATCTTCAGTAAATGCCTCAATACTTCTTCTCAGCAGCCTCAATCTCATTACCTATGAAGATGTTGAAGGAAAACTAATTGGTAGGTAAGACATCATGGAGCTGCCACAGCAGCATTCAGTGAGAAATGTAAGCATCAGAGCAGGTTCATATGCATTTTAACACTAATGCAACCTGAATCAGTGGCTCTATTAATTCATCTTTGCAGGAGGAGTGAGCCTAAAGTACTGAGGGAAGCAGACTAGATAGAGCTGGCGTGTGCCTGCTTGACATAAAGCAGCCATATTTCGCATGCTGCTCCACTTCTGATTAGCAACTCTCAAATTGCAGGGGTGATAGTGAATCCAGTTTGGAGGGGAAAAGAAATGAAGCCTACAGATGTAGGGAAGAGAGAAAAAGCAAAGCAAGTATGATAAAAGGTGATCACCAATGCTTGCCTCAATTCCAAAGGGATGCTTTTTCTGTTCTTCACAAGAAAGTTGCCTTTGGCTCCCACAAGCCTTTGGAGAGTGATTTCTTTGAACATGTCTGCAGTGACAAGCACTTGGATCTGCCATGCTAGATCAGACAACCAGGCATGTAGCTTGCACCAGATACATGAGGAAAAAGTACATGGAACCTACAAGAGGCAAAGTTAGAAATAATTTGACTTTCAGAAGATCTCAGGTAAGTCAAAAAGTAGGGATTCCTGTAATTTTGAAGATTGGACTTTCAGATGTCTAAGAATGAAGTATTGAAATACTGTGATTCTGGAGAATCTTGCTATTAAAGTGAGTTGCATGTATGCAGAAAAATAAGTAAAATTTATTGTTCGCTACTGAGGAATTTTTTATTACTGTTTCAAAATTTCAACAATTGGTCAAAGAAAAGAAACCATGAAGCAAGTAATAAGACATTTCAAACAAATAAATGTTGAAATACAGTTACGAATTCAGCCACAATTGAGAAATTAATATATAAAAATGATGAATCACACGTTCACCAGAAAAGAAAAATCAAAACACAAAACCAGTAGGGGACAGGGCAAGGGAGGAAAAATCCCTGATCCAAAGAAACATCCTCCCACATTCATGTTTCTGATGGTAGGGGGAAAATATGAACCTCAGATTGTATGTGCAGCTCTCCTACCTCATAACAGATAAGTTAATGCAGTAAGTGTCCATCCCATAATCAGACTGTAAATAAAGGAGAACAAGAGCAAATTAAATTGTGTCCTAATCCTGGAACCACAAAGAGCAAAGAGTAACTGCTTTATCTGCCATTAGTGTACGAGTGAAATTTTGGACCATGGTCTGGAATTGGGTTACTCTGTATCTATGCTGATGGCTATAATTTGAGATGTGTGAACTTGACTTTTGTGTACAGCAAATTCTTTAATACTTTGTATGAGGCTGACTAGTTGGAAAACAGCACAAAGCCAACAGAAAAAAGACCAGGTCAGTATGTTCCAGCATTCTCGGTAAGTAAGACTAAAGAAAAGGCTTGTCTCCACTCACCGGAAAAATTTTCTCCTTCAGCAATAAGAACATAGTGCTGTGTCAGGAGGCAGCAGTAGGGTACCATGCAGGACATAAGAGTTTCCTCAGTGGGAGGCATGATGGCATCTGCGATGGAAAAAACATGGCCATCAGTTTTCCTGCTGAATGGGTAAGGAAACTGATGACAGCCACCAATCCAGGGGTTTGGCTATCCAAAAAATGGATGTGACGTTTTTCTGCTGTCTGCTGTGTCCAGAATGTACAGGAGTCATTTTGGGTTCCTTATTCCTTAGAGAAAGTGCAGCATGATTGCACAGCCAGCACTGTGCAAAGCAATCATGAAATGCATTGTCCATGTGGTAATTCATATTTTATTGAAGAAAGCCCTAAAATATAAAGTGTTGGTTGATTATGGGTAACCAAATCATGCTAGATGTCCATAAGCAATTATAATAAAATATTAAAATAGTTTTATAGTCTAGCAAAAAAAGATAAAAATATACAGCCACATACTTTAGATTTAGTTGCTTCAATTTCCTTTTTCATACATTAAAAATGTATACAGGAGCTGCCATTTCAGTTACATAGAATATCAAGCCACTTTATTGTTTGAGAAACACCAACCTAAGTACAGCTGATTTGCCAAGTCACAAAGATTTGCCCCCAGTAAGCTGCACATAACTGAGTTATGCTCATGATCCATCCTTAAATAGTAAATTTAGAATCTTTATTAGAAAAAGTGTTGCTGTCTAGCAGTTGGAGATAAACTATGCTGCAGAAGTCTCTCGAAAAAGATAGAAATAAGTCGCTTAATAAAGTCTAAATCATTCCTTAGGTTAGCTAATAGAAGCACCCGTGGTTATAAAATTAATCAGTCTCTGCTATTACAGCAAATTGGTGAAGATTGTATTGACACATCTTCATCTGCATGTCTCATCAGAGGTGTCCGTGCCATTTAGCTACAAAACCCTGGAGGCTTTACTCTGCACAGAATCTTATAATACTTCAATTAAGGGACACCAAGCTGCCAGCCAGACAGCAGAGCATTTATTTCTTGATGACTCCTTAAGTTGTGCCACAGGCCTATCATTAAGAGAATATTTTTCACAGCATGTTGCAAAGATCCTCATGCCATTAAAAGGAATTGAAAAAGCATCAATTTGTTGTTTCCACCTAACACAGATATTTTTCATTGCTGGAACAGCCATTAAAAACAATCTGTTTTATTGCATTCCGAAAAGATCACAGGAAGTACACATTGTGATTTACTCTAAGTATGACATTAGTATTAAAGGTATAGCAAATCTGAAGTATTTGCAATAAGTACTTAAAAATGCAAAGTATTAAATATGCTTTCTTAAAAATTTTGCTAAAAAATCCTTTACCACAGTTTCATATGAGACCTTCAGAGATTCTTAAATGACCGTGAGGGGATCTTTGTTTTTTGAGAGAGGATAAGACTGTTTCAGCCATGTGACATTCAGCACTAATGAACAATCCCATACAATGGATACAAAACTTAAAAGTGAATTTTTGGTCTCATACACCTCCTATGGCTGTGACCTTTCCTCGAGGTGGGGTAATACAACCTCTAGACCAGGGAATAAGGAAGCTTTACATACAATATTATATATATATATATACATATACACACACACATGTATATACATACACATACACCCACATATATATAAAGATGCAATTCTTTACTGTGAGGATGGTGAGGCACTGGAAGAGGTTGCTCAGAGAAGATGTGGATGCTCCATCTGTGGAAGTATTCAAGGCTTTGAGCAACCTGGTCTAGTGGAAGGTGTTGCTGCACATGGTAGAGGGGGTTGGAACAAGATAACCTTTATGGTCCCTTCCTACTCAAGGCATTCTACAATTCCATGATTCTATAGTTGATTCTATAGTTGATTTTACCAAATTAGTGGGTGAATGGGGCTCGCCTCTTTTTTCTCATCATCATTCTGCCTGCCGTAAAGCAAGAATGTAAGCACAATCATCTCACACATCTGCAAGGGAGTCACACATTTGCCAGGGTGTGCTCCCCTCTGGAGTAGGTCTCCTCTAGTGTCCCTGTTGGAGGCCTTGCACTGCACTGTAAAGGCAGATAAGAAAAGGAAGTGGCTGTCTTCCTAAGCCCATGCACCTCACGTAATATTCCAAAACAATGGGGTAAATGCTTCAGATCAGGCAGTATGGGGATCTGAAGGATTTTGCATCCCCAATGACTCAGTCATTGTGCTGTTGCTATGGGTTGACCCAGGCTCAGTGACAGGTGACCATCAAAGCTGCTCCATCACTCTGCCTCTCAGCAGGACAGGAGAGAGAAAATATAATGAAAGGCTGATGGATTGAGACAAGGGCAGATAAAGATCACTTGCCAGTTACTCTCACAGGCAAAACAGACTTAGGGAAGTTAACTGAACTTATTACCAATCAAATCAGAGTAGGATAATGAGAAATAAAACTGTATCTTATAAACCTTCCCCCCCACTTTCCTACTTCCTGGGCATAACTTCACCCCCAGTTTTCTCTCCCTCCTTCCCCTTGGCAGTGCAAGGGGACAGGGAATGGAGGTTACAGTCAGTTCATCACAGGTTGTCTCTCACACTCCTTCCTCATCAGAGGAACAACTCCTCACACTCTGCTTCTGCTCCAGCACGGAATTTCTCCCATGGGAGACAGTCCTCCACAAACTTCTGCAATGTGAATTCATCCCACAGGCTACAGTTCTTCACAAACTGCTTCAGAGCAGGTCCCTTCCATGGGGTACAGTCCTTCAGGAACAGGCTGCTTCAGTGTTGGTCCCCTGCAGGGTCACAAGTCCTGCCAGCAAACCTGCTCCACATGGGCTCCTCTCTCCATGGGGCCACAGGTCCTGCCAGCAAACCTGCTCCAATGTGGGCTTTCCATGCCGTCACAGTCTCCTTCAGGAATCCACCTGCTCTGGGGGTTGCAAGTGGATCTCTGCAACCCTGTGGACCTCCATGGGCTGCAGGGGCATAGCTGCCTGACCATGGCCTGCACCATGGTCTGCAGGGGAACCTGTGCTTGGCACCTGGAGTGCCTTTGCTCTCTCCTTCTCCACTGACCCTGCTGTCTGCAGAGATGCTGCTCTCACACGTTCTCATTCTGTCTCTCTCTCTGGATGCAACTGTGCATCAACTTTCCCCGCTTCTTAAATACATCATCCCAGAGGCACTACCACTGTTATTGATAGGCTCAGCATTGGCCAATGGTGGGTCTGTCTTCCACTGGCTCTGTTGAACATGGGAGAAGCTTCTGGCAGCTTCTCACAGAAGTCACCCTTCTAGCACCTCTGCTACCAGAACCTTGCCAAGGTTCAAGAACCATGCTACACTTCTTTTTTGATCTTCACACTTTAACAGAAAGTTTCTCAAATTTTAATCCTGACTGTTCTGGGTACAGAGAGGTGGACAAGAGCCTCTTGAGAGCCCATACAATGCTTAAGTTGCCATTTTCTCCTGAATACCACCACTGCTACCTCTGTGTCCTGAGATACCTTTCCAAGACACCTCATTCTGCTTGTGTGTGGGGGAGGACCAACTGCCACTGAGTGTTAAAGCCTTTCCAATGCTCAGGTCCCTGATGATCTCGGCCCTGGCACACTAATGCTGTAGTTTCATGGCCAATTTTGAAGGAATTGCTTCCCCCATTTTGCACTTTAAGAGGAGCATCACCCTCTCCCTGGTGCTGGAACAGCTATTTTATACAATCATGGACTTCATCTGGACAAATAGTGGAGATAAAAGCTAAACTGGCCCAAAAAAAATTAGTTGGTTAGTTTTCAGCCAGATTGGTCCTTGACATGATCAATGTATGGCTCCACAATTGCGTGGGTACACACAGGGCAGGGTGGGCTGAGAAAGCAGGAACAAACAACGTGGAGAGGAGCAGAACAGAGCAAGAATCCTTTCACTGGAAATAGTGCCAAATTTTATTACTCTCTCATGGAATTCTACTGCCGGTATGTTGTTTAATTAGATCTGATTAAGTAAAAAATAACATATCTCAAACCATACAAAAAGTTTGCTTCCAGAGCATCTCTAACACAGAGAAATGAAAAGTAGAACTGAAAGTGTTTGTCTTCCAAATGTGATTCCTCAAATTGTTGTTTCAGTGTCAAATGTTTTCTTAATAGAGACCAAAGAACAATCAGTTATATTAGCCACTTGTTTATCTGGCCTTGATATTGATCCTAGAACCTTAACTCATGAGCAATCCCACTAAATGAAATAAGATTCTTAACATGATTAAAACCTACCTCTGGAAGTAAAAATTTCTGGGATTAAGCTCCTTATTTGTAGAAAGTTGTTTTGAGATGAGCCATTAGCAAGAGACATCTTCATTTTAAACCAGCACTAAACTATTATGTTAATATACAAGAGTCAGATTAAATTATTTGGCCTCCTACCCTTATTCATATATGTAAATTTCTGAAAATATATTGAAAGAAGTAGCATTTGCAATTTCATCTCCTCTGCAATTAATTTATTTAAAACTAACATGTATGGTGAGTGACAATTTTGTGGAGAAAAAAATACATTATATAATGAAGGCCAGACTCTATAGCTCTAATTCATGTGAATAGCCTTGCTTGTGTGAATAGTCCCATAGGTTTCAATGGACTATTCACACCAGTTCAATGGGATTATTCATATACAAAATACACTATGGTATTTGGGATGAAAGGCGCTATATAAATGTAAACTGTTATAAAAATATTAATAATATGCATTTTTACTTACAGCAAAATATGTGTTTATCCTGGTAGCCATTATAGCTGATAAGGTAAATCATGTTTGAGCTAAGAAACTCCTAATGTACATCCAAAACACTTATTTAACTGTGCTACTAACAAGTAGGTTTTTTGTAAAAGTACAAATACACATTTATATGAATGAAAATACAACAAGTATTTATGAAAAAGCTTTTGAGAGCTTTCAGGTAAATACTATGTATGTTTTCTTATTCCATAAAGGCAATATATTTTCTTTTTTCTTTTTCAGAATAAACAAAATACAAAGGTCTAAATTCATCTCTGCAGTAGTTCTATTGACTTCAGTCGAGTTTACCAAAACCAGGAAGGCAATTTCACACAAAGGGTTTCACAAAAAACCTCTACTGCCAACCATTCAAAGCACCAATTTGCAATGTGATGTGTGCAAGCAGTTCTTCCAAACCAGCATGCAACCCTTCAGCAACTTCAGAGGAGCCGAATTGCACATTAGGCAACATTCACGTTTCTCATGCCAAAACCTAGAAATCCATAGTTATCACAAATCCACAGAAATTCATAGATATCATTCATAGATGGCAGTAATAATAATAATAATTAGAGAAAAATTGACAGACAAGTTACATCTGAAGAACCTTTCCCCAGTAAAATGGTGTATTAAAAAAACTCTGTGGGGGCACATCCACAGCCACTGTGACTCTGCAGTCTTTAATTCAAAGTCAGCCAACTCCTAAAGAATAAAAAAGGGGAGAGAGAAAGCATGTGAGTAATGTACAGCCTTGTGCCTCCCAAAATAATAGCTGTGCAGTGAATTAATATCATATAGTCTAGGAAATCAGTCACTGTCGTGGAAACAGTCTGCTAATTCATTAGTTTATTATTAATGTATTTTCTTATTTATTTATTTCTTGCCAATTCTTCAGGATGCTCAGTAATGCAGTGAGTATAATGCAAATCCCAGCAGTCTCCCTTTGGCCTGAGAGGCAGAGCTTTTTAGGTAATCAGCATGGCAACCTAGCACAGCACAGCAAAAAGAAAGCAGATCTAATACAGTGATCTTAATCTCACACAGTTTCAGTCCTGAGCTTAGTGACTGGGGAAGGGCAGCTGGATGCCTGAGCTCCATCAAGCCACAAGAAGATCTGAGAGGTTGAAAAGGAAATGTGCTTTGTCCTGTCAGACCCAGCTCAAAGTCTGGGAAGGCTTCAGTTTCTCAGAAAGACCAGGCAGACCCATACCAGTGGTTTCAAAAGGGCCCTTGAAAGCCTGGTATTTTCATCAGCATCCTAGAAAGACTGGTATGTTCATCATCTTTAGTGACTCTATTTGCACAGGACTTTTATCGGAATCAAAGTAATAAGTAGGTGACAAGAAAAAAAAATAATTAAACTGAAGGATCCTTTGGGTCAGTCATGTTTAACAGGTGCAAATGAACCAATCTTACATAAAAGTTTAATCTCTTCTGAAAAAAAAAAACAACAAAAAATCCAAACAAAATCACCACTTTTTAGTCGTCACAGTCTTGTAGCAATGAGTTCCACAACTTAACTACGTATTTTGTTTTAACTCCACTGCTTGATCTCCCCTAAGCCCCCCTACGATAGCGACTTCAGAGTCACTTTTACTCTCTGCTTTTGGTTAATCTCATCTTCCTCTTTCGTCTGACTATAAACCCAAATGTTTTTCCCATTTTAAAAAAGACTGCTCTTCACCTGTTACCGTATTTCTTTCTTGTCTCTTCCATTTCAAAGATCTTGAGTTTTTCCTCTTCAAAGTTTTTTTCTGCATCCTCTTCAATCTGACTTCCACACCACTAAGGCTGGATAATTGCACTTGAATTTCCCATGAGGCTATTCTGACCACTGAGGCACTGCGTAAAAAAGAAGCAGGGGCATTAATTCCTCTACCAGATGTGCTTTCTCTGGGAACAGCAAATTTTCACAAAGCTGTACCTTATTATTCTCTGCAAAGCCAGCCTAGAGGTTTTTTTGTGTGTGTGTGTGAAACCTACAGCAAACAATGTTAAGACTGCAGCTTGTTTTAATGTTCCATTTCACTTCCTTACATCCGTCTGCCATATATTTTTTCATCCTCTGAAACTCACTGAAACATGTTTTTTTTTGTCCTTTGCTTGTGCCTCTCCTCGTACACAGAACTCTGCTGTGCAGCTGAGACTCCCAGATGCTACCAAGCTGCAAGCAGTACTAATAACTTCACATCCTGCAGTTTTTTGAATGTGGAATATGCACAAATTTCCTCTTCATATGCAATGTGAATCAAATTTTGTCACAGGTAGAACAGCACACTTAAAAAAAGCCAGGTGCCTATTGGGAGAATGTTAAGTACAAATGCCATCATTTTTAATCAAGGGTTGGGGCCACACCCAGTCTGGGGCAACCCCTGGTGTCATCTCAGGCTGGGGATGTTGAGAGCAGCCCCGCTGAGAAGGGGGGTGCTGGTGGGTGAGAGGCTGGACATGACCCAGCAATCTGCACTTGAACCCCAGAAAGCCAAATGTGTCCTGGGNAACCCCAGAAAGCCAAATGCATCCTGGGCTGCATCAAAAGCAGCGTGGGCAGCAGGGCGAGGGAGGGGATTCTGCCCCTCTGCTCTGCCCTTGTGAGACCCCACCTGGAACACTGCATCCAGCTCTGGGGTCCCCAGCACAAAGAAGGACATCAACCTGTTGGAGTGAGTCCAGGGGAGGCCACCAAGATGATGAGAGGGATGGAGCACTTCTCCTGTAAGGAGAAGCTGGGAGAATTGGGATTGTTCAGCCTAGAAAAGAAAAGGCTTTGAGGTGACCTAATTGCAGCCTTTGAGGACCTGAAGGGAGCCTACGAGAAAGATGGACAGGGACATTTTACAAGAACATGACAGGACAAGGGGGAGTGGGCTTCAAAGGAAAGAGGGACAGAGTACGGTTTAGATTAGATATTAGGAAAAGCTTCCTTACTGTGAGGGTGGTGAGGCACTGGAACAGGTTTCCCAGAGAAGTTGTGGATGCCCCATCCTTGGAAATGTTTANTGAGGTGACCTAATTGCAGCCTTTGAGGACCTGAAGGGAGCCTACGAGAAAGATGGACAGGGACATTTTACAAGAACATGACAGGACAAGGGGGAGTGGGCTTCAAAGGAAAGAGGGACAGAGTACGGTTTAGATTAGATATTAGGAAAAGCTTCCTTACTGTGAGGGTGGTGAGGCACTGGAACAGGTTTCCCAGAGAAGTTGTGGATGTCCCATCCTTGGAAATGTTTAAAGCCAGGTTGGATGGGGCTCTGAAAAACTTGACCTAGTGGAAGGGGTCTCTGGCCATGGCAGAGGGGTTGGAACTGATGATCTTTAAGGTCCCTTCCAGCCCAAACCATTCTATGACTCTATGACTTTCTCCCATTCTATCACTCATTTTTACAATATTTTAGCCCTCTTTTCATTAAAGGGATAAAGCTGAGATACTTTTCCTCCTTTAAAACTAGTTCTGGTGAGTATTAAACCACTTCTCATTCTCGCTGGGAGTTAAGGTCCTTGTGACTGCTTGACTGGGGTTACCACCAAACTAGAGACTGAATTAGGACATGCTGAGATGCTCATCATTCAGCTACTTATTTACATGCACACAGTGAAATACACGTATTAATCTCAGAAGTTCAAATTCTACCTGAGCACAGAATGAGAGTAAAAAAATTATTCAATAAATAAACCGGGGAAAGAAAGATGTAAATACAGGTGAGTGTGTGGGAATTTTTGACACTGAAAGGAAAAAACACTATCAAGACAGTTCCAGATCCTGCAGACATTAGTCTGAATAACTCAGGCCCTCTGCGCAAAAATTTGTTTCAGCAGCTGAGGTTCTAAAGCCAGAAATGTGTGAATTTTCAGCTGATTCTTTCTCTGTAAGAAGCCACCATAACTGAGTCATGAAAACTTTTTAATCTCTGCAAAAATATGCTTTTAAGTGGAATAATGCCATAAACATAGATAAATGCTCATTCATGCTGTACTTTTTGCAATAGGCTTGCAAGTCACTGTCAGATAATTTATTTCCATGTCTCATTTTTCTTATATAATTTAGGCAGCTCAAGGCCCGTGCATTATCTCAATCTAAAAGAAAAAAAACCCCTCCATATACTGAGTTTTGTCTTATTCTGGCAAAACTCCCCCATGAAAGAACTGATGTGCTTCAAACACCCCACTAATGGTACAGTAAATTACATTTTCACATTTGGAACATTGTAATAGATTTCTCTACAGGGTGATTTATCATGCAACAATTAGGAACCCTAGGGAATTAGATGACCATTTTAAATTTTATCAGCTTGTTTCAATAAACTGTTAATGTGACCCTAATGTTTGGGAAGCACTTTAATATAATCAGATTTCAGTTGTTCAATCTACTGACATTAATGGCTACCTCATTAATCATAGGATTCTCACTGAGACCTCAGAGGCTGTACTAAGTCCAGTGGACCAATTCTTACAATAATAAAAACAACAGGCGATTTTCAACAGGGAAAAACTCTCACTTTAACTGCAAAACATTGGGTTTTGCTATCTTCCAAGAGTTGACAAGGTCATTTAATAATCCCTGAAAGCTTGGAAAAACATCATTTTTGTGTAGTTCATTTTTATTTGTAAAGCGGTCAATTAAAAATTGTAAGAACTGCAATCTCACGCTATAAACAAATAGTGCAGCCTAAGAGGTAAAACATGGGAGGAAGACTATGTAACAGCCTGTGTACAAATGGTTCAGAATGTCTACAACATGTACTCAGGGACAGTGATGTTTCCTCCCCAAAAGCACTTGTATCCTGCTGTGGTGGCTCTCACCTTGCCAAATACACCACTAATTACTTGTAAAGCTTACCAACTTGTAAGATATTACCAGAATATTGCAGTGGCTTCCCATCACCATTGAAATATCTTGTTGTCCTGAGCTGTTTAATGGAAGACCATACCAAAGGCTTTGTATCAGATGGGGTGTTAGAATTTGTGTTGCAAGGTTGAGGGAAATTTTTATGACTGTTCTTATAAAGGTCTTGACTGCAAGTGTCCTTATGGAATATGTTAGGAAACACAGACAGGTATTTCAGTGCAAATCCTGAAGAAAGGTGTGGGAAAAGGATGTGAGAAGATATTAAAACAATTTCTGAGAAATTAGGACAGCAGTGAAAATTACTAGTATCATAAAGAACTGTAAACTCAACTCAGGAGGATTTTTCCCCATTCTAGTTGCACAAGCATGTTTAGCAGCTGATGACCTGTTTGTTTGTCAGCCTCTGATGGACAAGCAGAATGATGGAAACTTCCATTGTCTCTGAAAGAAAACAGTTTTCCTAATGAAGTGTCTTCTGGAAATGCAGGAACCCATAATTGCTCTTAACTCTTAATACAGTCTGAGAGTATCAAACAGTAGTTAGCACTGAAACAGTTAATTTTAGAAGCTGATTGTAATAGGCCCTGGTTTCTTTATTGATAATGTAATCTATTTTTTGTATATATACTTGATAAGTTATTCACTTGACAGTCAATACAGTTAATGTGTACTTGCCTTATTTGCTGAGTTAATCTGTCCAAAACAGGTATATGGTTGCAAGCCAAAGAGGGTATGTACCGTATTGACATATTTATCTAACAGTTTGTTGGGGCTTCAATAAAATTGGTTTTACCAAGTCCGAGTGTTAGTTCTTTAAGACATTAGCAAGAATCATGCATTTTGATTCCTTCTTTGCTTAGTAATGAGACCACTAAATTAAGTCTATTTTTCAAATACATTTGAAATACAAAAATGTTACTTTGATCTTATCAGGTAGATGTGTCCAGAGGAGGAAATGTTAGCAGCACTTTGAATAAACTGGAAGACAGCAACATAAAGCCATACAGGAGAAGTAATTGTTGATACAGCACCCAGGAAAGGGATGTAGCAATTCACAGGTATGTTTTCAAGGTCAGTGAAAGCAAGCAACAAACAGTAAAAATCCCTGGATCACTATCCAAGCACCTAGGCTATGCAAGCACTACACCAGGCCCTTTCCTTAATGCCTGTCTTAAAAAGGGACAGGTTTTCTGCTATAAATGCTTCCATTGAAAGCTACTCCAGTCCTTCTGCTCTCAAATAGTTAGAAATCTTCCTAGTAGTAAAATAAAAGTCATCCATGGCGAGTTTTATCATTGTATTACTCTTTCATAAAAGTATTACCATATTCCTTTTGCTATTTGACTAACTTTATCATCTAGTTTAAATGTTTTCTTACCAGGCATTTCCATTCCCTGGGCATATCTCCCACCAAACTCCAAGTCTTTTATTCTACTGCCATACAAAATATATCTTATTTACATGAGCATCCAAAGCTTTTCCTTGTCTGTTCCATATTCACCTAATTCTTCTGGAACACGGCTGATGAATCTTGCAGATGGGTCTCATCAGAAGAGAACCCAATATTGGTGTGCAGAGGGCTATGACAAACACATAATGGTGGATTTGTAATCAGTATAGAAAAGAAGACTTTGATTAGAGACTGAGAGCTGCTGTTCGGAACTAGCCAGGTGCACATATGTGTGGCTATAGGAGAAACTGTACAAGGACAACAATTAGAGAAAATAAATTCATGAAGTAAGCTATTGTATGACAAGTTCTAGAAATCTTATCTTCTAGTTCTGTATAGATTTTTTACTTATGAGAAAAAAATCCTATTAAAAAACCCCTGATATAATTTAAAAGGGACAATGTGTGAGAGTTGGGATTAGCGAGGGCAGAAGTAATGCTGCAACAGCAGCATTAGAAGTTTGAAAGGTTCTTTAATACAGGACCTTTCTATAATACGCAAGTTGAGGGACAAAATGGAGGGAAGAACTTCATAGGGGTGACTGGGGAGAGGAAAAAGAACTAGCAGAGAACACAGCACAATGATGAAACAGATCAGAATAAAGATACAGGAAAATGAATGTCACTACAAGATTTGGAGAGATTAGGTCATTTTAATTTTGACAAAAATCCTTAAAAAAAATTCAAGCCATAATCTGTTAGTGATTATGTATGTGGCCTTGGCTGATGGTCCAGTGCAGGAGTTACCTGATATATGGCTTTAGTGTGAAATGTGACATTTTTAGTACATGTTATTGGCAGTGATCCATCACAGCATAATATGTAAGATTAACCACTGGAACCTGGTCGTTTTGCTTCGAGTGATTTTATTTATAGTTTGTGCAGATGCAGATGAAGAAGTGAATCTAGGCTAGCACTGGAAGACTTGAACAAATGAAGCACCTTCCTTCTGGATTGTGCTTTGAGGTAGAGGGGGTACTGTCAGTTGAACATCTCACGTTGAACAGCGATTGTAGGCTTCAAAGTGACACTTAACTCCAGGATACAGATCTGGCTGTTTGCTCTGTGTTTTAAGAGGAAGGGAGTATAGTAAGTGTTGGTGTTTCAAGGGAGGATGGTATTGCTTGTATTTAATTTATTTCGCTCTTTCTCACTGCTGTTTGGGAAGGAATGGCTTTGAACTCTGAATTGTATATTTTGTTTTTATCAGAGCACAGACCCATCCTGTCCTTTCTCACTCCCCCTCCTTTTCTCCTGCAGTCCTCACTTTACTGCTTTCTTCCTTCTCTCTTGCCTTTCATCTTCCACCCTGACAATAAACAGTCTGGAGTTGAATCCAGAGAGCAGAAATAGCTCTGATTCCCTCCCCATCCAATACCGATCCCAATAAAACTTTAAAACGGCATCCAGATCTTGGCTCTGTGGAATAGGGTCTGTCTCTAGCACAAAAGAAAGCACACACCACAATTAGTCAAGGTGGGGGATTTTCCTCAAGCAGTCTTCCTCACTGAAGAAGGTACTCGCTCCCACATTAGCAGGAATGTTTTTGTATGAGGAAATGAGCACTAGGAATGGAAGTAGCAGCAGCATGGGAAGAGGTGGAGCCTGTGAAGAAAGGATGATGAAGATGCTAAGGCTTAAGAGCCTGGATGCCTCTTGATGCAGCAGGTATTTATGTCAGTAATTCTCATTAGATTTAATGTGAATAACAGTCACAAATCCCCTGAGGACTGAGAGAAGAACAGATTCCTTAATGTTTCCATGAGGAATACTTTGAAACCTTCATAAAACATTCATATTTGATGGAAAGGAAAACCTACTTTAATAAAACATGTTTACCACTATTATACAATCAGCAGTTGGTATTTTATCTACTCGAGTATAATGTATAACATACTTGCATTGTTATTATATATTATTAGGTTAAGATTGCTTTACTTCATATTACTGGTTTGTTTATCTAACATTAACAGTTCATTTTACTGTAACCTCAAAACAGAGCATTTTAACTAAGACAGTCAGAATGAACCCAAGTTTACAGAACAGTTTCTTCTTTCTCTAAGACTCCATTTCTGAATGTGGCTTCAAGGGCAGATGTATGTACCACAGAACTGATGGGTCTGAAGCAATTGCTGTTTAAGGTTTATTTTACTGCCTTAAAGAAAGTTGGAGTTGGGTTGGGGTCCCTTGTTCTGGGCACTGCATAAATGCAGGAGATTTTCAGAAGGCTAGTTTGTTGACTACAAAGGTGTGTCACAAAACACCTGATGTGCTCTAAGGCACTTCACTTGGCTTCTTCCAAAGGCAAAATATCCTGCAGGCTCTGTGCCTCATATGTCCTGGGGGGGGGAGGGTCTTAATAAACCACAGCATACAAAATAGCATTAGATGCCCAAATTCAGGCACCTTAATCCCATCTTTAAAACATTTGATACTTCCAGAATACATCCAGGGACATTTTGCTTGTTCATAAAACAATGCGCACAGCTACTTAAAATACTCTGGGTTGCATATACACTGGTATGGAAATAGATACAAATAATTCCGAGGAGAGCAAGAAAAGCAAGCTCTGCTCCACAAAAACCTTTCCCTGTCCCGATATAATCACCTTTCCACAGTATTCTAAGCCAAACTCATGAGTACCTTCTTTTGCTGAAAGTTACTTATCATAGGTTATTTTTAACTCATGTCTGTACATTTTAGAAATTAAGGATAATATGTGTTCAAGATCCTGTGCAGCTGGGTAAGTACAGGTGTGTGCTCCCAGTGTTTTATATACCTTCTAATGGTTGCTGGCATTGCAACCATTGTGAAAATAAGAGTAGCACACACACAAAGCTCACATATCATGAGTGAAATCTGCAACACTTCTTGAGGAAATGTTAAAATGTTCAACATCCATGTTCTCAACAAGTAAATAACACATTATAGGGCTACATTATGACCAGATTATATCTATTAGTTACTGCTGTGCACCATGTAAATCTCCAGATTCCCCTGGGAAATGAGAAAAATCATTTCAGACTTCAATAACTAACAATCAGTTATTGCTCTGGGCAATAATAAAGCTGAATGCAATTACCTAAAGTGAAGTTAGCAGTGTAACAAATGAAATACAGATTTCTTTCTCTCCTAAAATAAATGTACCATCTCCTCATCACACACTACTGCATGGTATAATAGGGTCTTCTAAGCAGTGTTTTGTCTGAACAACCTACTTGAGATTTGAAATATATGTGATTAAAACTTATATAAAAAGTTACTTTTTATGACATCACTTGCATGATTAGTGCTAGAAAAAGACTAACGGCTATGAAACTGAAAAAGTAAAGCAGTATTCTAGAAAAACAGATTTCAAAAAAAAGATTCTCTGCTCCCAGTAGTACTCCTCTTTGCACAGTAAAGACAACTTACCCCAAAAGGGAAATAGAAAATATCTGTTCATAAAATGCCTTTGATCAGATTTTTCTCAAAACACGTTAGAGCTGTAAATGCAGCATTTCAGTCTTCATACTTATCCTACCTCCTGTCACATTAATTTATTATTTATTCTGCTAACATGAAAACGTTCAGTCTGTTAAGAAGGCAAAAATGCTTTTATTTTAAGCGGATTTTTAAAAGAAGAGTTTGAGAACTGAAGTCCCTAGAAGCTAGAACTTTTCTTAACTTAGCACTAGATTGTATAATATAAAGCATATACATAAATGTTTGCAGGATGAGAATTTTTGCCTATAACTCTGGAATTAATAATATTTCAGAAAGAATGAAGGTATTAGGTACAGAATGAAAGAATATTATGTACAGAAATATTAATAACTAAGAATAATAGTGTTTTTAGCTATACTTCCTTTCACCTTATTATGTAGAGAAAGTAATAATTCTCCATGCTGAATTACTGCTAATTAATTATTTGCATGTACTTTCTCTTTGCCACTACAGAATTCAATTATCCTGGAAAAGATTTCCCAGTAGAAAGTTAATCCTAATTCCTGATCTTTTGAGAAACCAGTTTTTTATTTATAAATACAGATTGGGCTTGAACCATGAATGTTCCAGTTATTTCAAGCTACTCAAGACTTTTTTTACACCTGATGTTGAAGAAATAGCTTCTTATTATGTAATGGGGCATTTTTTAGTATTTTATCCTTAACTGATGTTGACATCTTTAAACAGCTCCTTGGAAGCTAATGACCTCCTGTGAAACTGTGTCCACTTTTTAGTTGTTGGAAGCTAGCTCATAGTGTTACATGAAGCTCATTTTCAGATATTTGCAGGCAAAGAATATCTTTCTTGTTGTATATTTATATGATGCATAGTTCAACATATCATTATTACTATCAGTATTAGTAATGATACATTTACAAAATGTGTTGAAGCAATTCCAGTCAGATCTGGCTGTCATTCGTTTCGGTACACTTTTTATTTGAATAAAGATATTGAAAAGATGGCTCACTTCAGCTATACTAATCTTGAATATCCTTTTGAGGTAATTTTAACTTATATTTAGATCATTCTGATACAAATCTCATTAAAAAAAAAATCCATGCAGCCATTAAAGCAAGACAGCATCAAGAAGAGCCTCAATATACAGCAGTTAGGCTAAAACATTACAGTGCGAAGCGGCATCATTTTGTTTCAGTATTGTCTCAGTCAACTGGAACAGTGCTTGGCAATTATTTTCAAGGTTTGAGAAGTTTCAGCTTCTTACTGCTCTAATCTTATTCTACCACTGCAAAACAAGGAGGAGAACAGGGATGCTCTCCATGAATGCTGTCTACTACTATGCTCTTAATATTCAGTGTCCAAACTCTGGGTTTGACAACATTTAGACACAGGCGAGAATGAAACCCACAAGGCCATACCTCAGTAATGGGGAATCCAGGACCTCATTACCTTACGTCTTTGGACTCATGGCCAGCTAGGAAACATGGGTTATGTCTGTACTTACTTCAGTGGTTTGAAGTGCTAACAGAAAAAGCATCCACGTTATTCTTGAATTCAGACTGTGTAAAAATCCCATCTGTCTTCCCTCACAGGTGATGCCAGGATCTTTCTAGGAAGGATCCTTCTGTCTTGTGTCAATCATTACCAAAGGGAAAAGGTGTTGGGATGGGCAGGCAGCCTTGCCAGGAAGAGCATGCCAAACACACAGCGAGTGAGCTGGTGCCCGCATGGCTGCAGAGCACTTGCCACCACTTCTGCTGTCATCCTTCCCAAAAGAAAAAAAGGACCAGCAGCACACATGGTCAAGGGGACAGCCTGGAAGTTGCTCTCACACTTCAGTGTCCTGTAGTCACAGCGCATAGCATCAAGTAGGCAGAGGCTGTCAAGCTAAAAGACTTGCTTTCTCATTGCTAATTTGTTATTAAACTTATTAGGGAATTTTGGCAGTCCACTTGTGTTTGTGGGAAGAAATGGTGAAGGGTGACAGCCCTAGTAACAAATCAATAGAGCACACATTAAAGATAGTAGGAAATAGAAAGTGAACACAAAAAGAAATAGCTATTATTGAAGATACACTTCTAATAAGGTTTTTCTGGGAGTGATAGTAAGTCACAGATGCTTTAAAGTTTTTGCCAAAGCTCCAGTTAGGAATATAAACTCATTTTTGATTAAAAAATGAGAACAAAAAGGTTGGCCAATAGCAAATCACATTGAGGACGGAATTAAAAGAGTGATAAGAATCCATTGCTGCTATGAAACCATTAAACCATTTTAAATGAATCCAAACAAAGAATTACAAATGACACTCAGAAAGGTGGAAAGCTTTATTCTGAAAACCAATGTTTTGAAACTATTATAGTCACTGCTTCCAAATGATTCATAGCAGTTTGCCAAAGCAAAGCTTTGACTAAGTACATGCTTAGTTGTTGGATATAAAATCATGTAATAAAGTAACTTCCAGGGTTAATGGCATGCTTTAATTCTGAATTTGTCAGTGATGGGATCATTTTTGGAATAAATCATGCACTTCTATCATCTGTATTTTGGAAAGCATTTTGATAAATTAGGCAGGCCGCAGAAGACAGCTGTAAAAATTATGTGAGAGTTGAAGGAAATGCCTAGTGGTAAGAAATCTTAGCAAAACTTCCCAAATCTCAGTTTATTAAAAGTAGGGTTAGACTGCGGTCTGATTACAGTATACAAGCACCTTCCCAGTGAAAAGATGCTGAAAACTTCTCTGACAGATAAAGACAGAAGAAGAGCCAATGGCTGAAAGAGGGAATGAAACAGATTCAGATGGGATATTAGGAACAGCTTTTTTGGGCTGTATTTTATTGGGTGTTTTTTGATCTTAATTACAAATGAGATTAACTATAAGAACAAACTGCAACAGAAAACCGTCTAATTCTCCCCCTCTGGATTTCCACAGCTCCTTTGCAGAGTGTACAACACATTTTCTTCTGACCTATGTCCCCGTGCTCAGCAAAACTCAGCACAACAGTGAGTCAACAAGTTTTCATAGCACAGCATATACAGATCTGATCAAATGATCTAATATTCACTTCTGACTGTAAACTATGAATCTGGGGAATGTAGCTGTTGCTGTGGATATCCACCGCTAAGGTGGATAATGAGCCACAGGGCCCGGATGGGCCACGAGGCCCAGAAGCAGCGTTGGATTCCTGGCGGGCTGGCACCGAGGTCTAGCGTCTCCCCCATACTTAGGGTGAATTCCCACAGACACCCCCCCTCCCCATCCCCCCCGCATTACGACTTTGACTTTTGGATTCTGGTTGGCCTGTTGGCCCTCCACCCAGCTTTATGTAAATATTTATGAATATGTATTCCTCCATTTTAATACGTGTGATGTCTAGCAAGTTCTCTCTTGTTCGGTGCCCCATTGGCTCCTTATTCTAGTTCCCGTCTCCTTATTATCCTCATTGGTTGCTGTACTGTTGACTCCACCCCTGTTGTTGTACCCTATTGGTTGTTCCCCTTTTCTCCACCCCTTATTCCCTGTACTGTAAGAACCCTGGACCCTTCCCTCACCCTGGTTCTTTGTCCCTGGACCCTCTAGAGCAATAAACCTCTGGAACCCGCACAAAGGACCCCTCCCACGTCTTTGCCTCTGCAGACAAAGGCTTTCCAACGGCGGGTTGGGACTTGCTCCTTGAGCTGAGGAGCCAGCTGGAAGCAACTGCAGCAGCCCTGTCTTGGTTTGCAGGAAGGACGCTGTGCCTCCTTGGGCAACCCAGCAGTGTCATGTAGACACCATTGTACTGCTGCTTGTGACAAACTACACTTTCTCTGAAATACATGTCATGAGGGGTGAGACAAACCTCTGTAGGAGCCATACTTCCTTTGGTCTGTATCATGTAATCATTTAATTGCATCATTATGTCAACTGTCCATAAAATTTATTAATTATATAAAAGTTTAACGCTGTCCACATTAAACAAACATTAAGTGAGAAGAACTATTTCCAAGTAGCCTTAACCACTAACTATAATATAAATGCTACTCTGGTGGCAGTAACTTTAACAGCAAATCTTTTGTAAAAAAGATTTGTAAAAAGAATGTCACATTTATCCGCTCAAGATGCAAATCTATACATATACAGAGTTTTACCCTAGGCTGAGATATGGAATTTCTGACTAAATTAAGAATTTATTGTCAGAAAGGAAAAAAGCAAGGCTCATCTACAAGGCACTTTGGCCAAGAGCTGGAGGGAGCCACAGGTCAGGAATTGCCCTCACCAGTAGGACCCAAACACACAGGATCGGTCATGATGGGCAGAGCGTGGGAGATAACTGGGTCCACTGATTAGCACAGAGAAGGCAAAGCCAGAAAGCAGGTCCACAGTCCAGCAAAGACCTCTGTTTTTAACCTGCTGCCTGGGTTTTTTTCTTTTCACTTGCTGTCCTCTTCTTTTTTAGATTTGGGAAGCAGCAAACAATTGCTCCTTATTTACACACTCTGCAAGCAATTACTTTCTCAAGTTATCTTTTTTCCAGGATGAAGAGTATTCATCTGTTTAATCTCTTTTTCAGCAGCCAAATCTGATCATTCTTGTTATCCACCTCTGCAATGCTTTCAGGTTTTACGTGTCATTCCTGAAACAGTGTGACAAGATAAAGTGATATATACTGTGATGTAATAAGGACTTCTGTTTCGTTCTATCGTCGGTTCCATTCTAACCAACTATGATTATTCTATTTTGTTCTTTTAATCTGTGCCAGGCTCTGAGCTGAAGTTTTCAGAGCTACAGTGACTTCAGGATTTCTTTCTTGACTGGTAACACAGAGACAGAAGTACAATGAGCTCTGCCAAAGGCTGATCCTGGGCACTTGCATTTCATTACCTGTGCTACTAAGTAGCTACAAAGTCACCAACACAGTGTTGGTTTGGCCAGCTCTCTGCCAAACTATTCCCAAACATAGTTCAAGCTTCCTGAAGCATGAGTCATCACCCACTAGGAACGATTACTGACAGGTTGCTGGCACGTGGACACACTGCTCTGGACAGTCAGAGGGCATGTGCCATGACCTCAGTGTCAAAGCACATCCTGAACAAAACATGCAAGTATGTTTAGGTGACAAAAGGAAGACAGGGAAAATGTGAGCTCACTTCTCAGTGAGACAGGGGTCCTGGTTACACAGGACATGGTAAAGGTTGACGTACTGAAGGGATACCTTTGCCTCAGTCTTCACTAGCAGAATGGGCCTTCATAGTCACAGGTCCCAGAGACCGGGGAAAAAGAGAAATGAAAGATTGGAGCACTTCTCCACTTTCTGCTCCATTAGAAACAAAGATGAGATTTCAGGGCCCACCCTTGCTAGGAGAGGGTCCTAAGGATTCTGCTGTTGGATAACTGGTGTAGGACAAAAAGCTCTCTGTTCATCCTACTGATGTGTTCAACTCCCTATTAGCTACTTGGACAGTAGTGTAGAAAGGGAGATGGTGCATACTTCACTTAAGGCACGCATCTGGGATGGGAGAAAATTAGGTTGAAGTCCAGACACAATAGAATACTTTATGATTCATAAAAATTGGAGGAGATTTCTGTGGGAAACGGAGGAGAACTGTATCAGCCTAGTAGTTTAGGGCACTATAATGCAATACGGAAAATATGGATCCCAAATTATATTACAAATGATTTATAAAATTGTAAATAGGTTTTTTTTTTCCTGGATGACCACACTAATACTTGGAGGCAGAGCATTTCTTAGGTTTATTTTGTCATTGCAAAACCCACATTCATTCTTGGAGGCTGAGCTTTTTGTTTTATCTGTAGCAGGTAACTATCATGCTGATACTTAGCATGATAGCTTTTTTAAATAAAATGAAGCTTTTTAAAATAAACTTAGCATGTTAGCTTTTTTAAATAAAATGAACCAAACTAGTGTCACAGTAATTTTCAAAAGATGTTATTTTCCCCAATATGAAATGCATCATGGTAATTGCCCAATTAAATCAGTAAATAAAATCTTCTCCTGCAACAGAGATGACAGTTGTTCAGGTATAACAACTATATGTGTTACACAGAAATTGTAGCAGAAGAAGATTTTATTATAATGCTATTGATCTTCAGTTGGAATCGTGACATGCACATATAGATGTGTGGATGTGTATATATATATCTGTATAATTAACATTTATGTGAGTGGGGATGTCTAAATGTCCAAATACGCTTCATAAGAACGGAAAATCTCTATCATATAGGAAATCTGTTAATATTGCAGAATATAAATACGGAGTTTTTCCTTTTTTATTCCTCAAGGTCCCCAAACAAATCACAGCTTACTTCTGCCTTGTAATAGAGCCTGTTCTAAAGACCTTTGACACTTCCAATTGACTCAACGGGCTTTGGATCTGGCCCTAAAGTAGTAAAACCTTTGTGGAATGTTTATAGATAACCACTCAGTCCATGCCAGCTTAAGGAAAGCAAAAGGAAATAAATTAAATGCATCTTCCAGCGACATAAGTCTCATGAAGAATTAACTAGGATAAGCACTTACTCTAGTTGGTGTACTGTCGATCTGAACAATGCAGACAAAAATAATAATTAAAACATAGCTTCATGCTGAGATGAAACTTTCAAGAGTGTCGACTGTGTTAAGCTTATGATTTTTTCTGGTTTTTTATTTGCAGGCATAATTACGTCCTAGAGCCAACAGGAGCTAGAGCTTGTCAGTCCCCATTTCCCCCTCCGATAGGAGATTAATTTCTTTACACAGAAATCCAAAAGTTGATGCCAGAGCAATAATAATAATGTAAACAAGTCTTTTATTCTTTTAATCTGGAATGCATAATTTAATGGCATAGTAGTATAAATAATGAAAATATCACATCTACTTTAGACAATTAAGGGTAAACTGAAGGTAACATTTAATGTAGTATTGATTGACCACATCAACAAAACAACGGCAGACATCTGTATGGATGAGGGCAGTTAGGAAAATGCTACCAAGTCTATCAATACAGATTAAGTAGGGATGGGATGGAGCAGACTTGATGGCTCAGAGTCCTGTTAATGGAATATGAAGCCTTTCACCTCCAGCACGCTGACTTGAGCCAGCCTAGGTCAGTCTGTCACTGAAAGTCATTACCATCAGACGGTTCAGTGAAATGAGTTTGTCCTAATGGCAGGCTGTCTGTGTCACAAAATGCACCATCTATCATGACTGACATCATGTTGAGATTTTCAGCTGGAAGGCTGGAAGGAGAGAGGATGGGCTCCACAACCCTTCTACCCCCGCAGGAAGCATGGGTAAGGACAGTTGTCTGGGGCTCTGCTGCAGGGATTTTAGGAATGCCTGATTTTAGGGATAGTGGTGTCAACCACTAACCTAACATACAGCAAGAGGAAGGTACCTGTGTTGAAGAAATTGGAACTGAAATGTAAGACTAGACATGAACTAACAGGTAGAAATACTAAGTATAGGAGAAGTATGACAGAAGTAGGCACAGCACACCAACAGCATTAAGTTACAGTAGCTATCCTGGTGTACCTCTCTTTTGGATGGATTTGAGAGAAATAGACATGTGGGGAAAGCAAAACAGGGTTTGTAAAAAAAAAAAAGTAGTGGAACCAGAATTCTTTATTAGGCAGAGGTGAGAAATGACACATAAAAGCTAAGTGAAAACAAGACAGGATAGGAATAAAGGATTTGAAAATGAAGGCAAATTGTATACAGAGCCAGCATAGAGATGGGAGACATTGGAGATGCAAAGTGAGGAATTACATGGATAAAGGGATGAGCTAAGGCGATTATTTCTTTCAGTAGCAGTTCTGGTTGGATAGGAGAAGAGCAAGACTGTATCTGTCAAACCCTTCCATTGTTAGGAAGGGACAGGAGCACAAAGAGAGTTTAACTTTGTGGTTAGATGGGGAATATTGTACCTTTTTGAAGTTCTGAAGTAAGGTATTACCTGAAAGTTTCAATGTTAGCCTGAATAGTAGCCCCAGTAAAATAGCTGTTTTATTTGCAACACTCAGGCTACAGTTCGGGATAAGAGATGGGACAGAAATCTTACTTGGTGATAGCAAAATTAATACAACAAAAATAATTAAGAACATTGTTTCACATCTTTGAGCTTAACTTGGTGGTTAGATGTACATGAGGAGACATCTGGTTAGACAGTAGACAAGTTGCTGCACTTTGGGGAGATAGTTTTCTGTATGTTAATTTAATCTGTGTTGTCAACTTCGAACAAAGATGTTGAGCATCATTTCCCAACCTTTTACCTAAACTAACTAAACTCTAAAAGCTCAGGAACTGCTTCTCAGAGCTTTGCAAAAGATAAATAAAAAAGGAAACCTATTTTCAATGGGCTTAACTACATTTCTGTTAAAAAAAGTTTCACAAATCCTAACCTTAAAAATCATTGCACATGATGAGAATAAAAAGGGACAGATTCTTGTCAAATTGTCAGCAGAAGCTGAAGATCTTGTGAAAGAATGAAAACAGGAGGAAAACCAGGAAAAGACAGTCACTGAAAACAATGGCTGATACATTTCCTTAAAAAAACTGTGAGCTAATAAAACTATGTAATTTAAAAATGCATTTAGAGTTTTACACTAATCTGATCCAGGGATATGACAGCAAATTGATGGGTGTGGCAAGAGCAACAAAAATCCCTCTCTGATTGACATACATTTCAGTTACAGTCACGTGATAGTAATGGTACCCCTCCTCTATTTATACCTGTAAGAAACACATTACAAATATTCTACGACACATATACTCCATCCAGGCTGCTTCTTATCCCACAAAACACAGCAAGCTTGTCAGTAGTGAAATGAATATTGTGATTAGGTCAAGTTAGGTGAAACTGAACTAGAACCAGATGTATTTTGCTACTAGGACTCACATGGACAAACTCCTTAGCAGTGGTTCACATAATACAAAATAATGTAGCCAAGAACACTGATTCTGATATTTCTTCATGGGATTTTCTTGGTTGTGATTCCACAGTCAAAAATCATGTGTAACGTCTATTTGAATGTGATTGCTGGTTTTTACATAATACTACATTTAAATATCCATGAGCATAATCATGACTTGGGTTTAACTGAATCATATTAAAACAATCAAAGAATCAAAATGAAGTATTAAAATATTTTATGTGTATATGGTTCCTGCCCTACCATTAGGAGTACGAACGAAATAAAACTATTGTTGAAAATTCTGAACACAGAAGTTAGAAAAATCAGAGGAGGTGCCCACAGTGGTTGTGGTAACTCCAGTCCCAGAGGGGCACAGGAGTTCTTGGGAAGAAAATGTAAGGTTGTGTCCAGTGACCCACCACATTCAAAGCAGCTAAGTACCCTTAATGTGAGATTTCTTGGCAAAATAAAAGGGTACAAAAAAAGTATTTTGTCTCATCACTCAAAATCAGGACAGGCTATCCTTCTGTATTATTTGAAGCATCTATTAAGCTTGCTATAGAAATGACTGGAGAAAACCCTGGCTTGGTATGCATGCAAGACACAAACTCTGGTTAATCAACTTTTTTGCAGGCTCATTCTCCATTCTATATGCATGTCATCTAGAAAGATGGGAAAGTTCAGCTGGGTATGGCTTTCACTTCCAAAGTTGCAGAGGTAAACAAATGCAAATATTTCTTTTTCTGTGTATGTTTCTTTACAGGGGAGTGTTACACTTGGCTATCGAGTGCCATTTTGCAGGAACCAAGGCATGCACTTGCAATACTAATCAGTAAGCTGTTCCGAGAGTCAGTGGCTTGCTTCTTGCACAGAAGTAAAGGGATTATCTCTTGTAGAAGGCCCAGCACCATCTCAAGGTAGCCAAAAAATTACCTGTTCATAATTTGCCACGTGTTTTGTTTTCAGGACTTTGAGCGCAAGTTCCCGCTGAAGTGGCCTTATGATGAGTGAGCATGATGAGGTGCTGGAAGTAGATGATCTCTACGGTCCCTTCCAACCCAAACCATCCTGTGATTCTACGATGTGAAGGTGGCTGATTGCTTTTCGCTCTACAAGCCTGGAGCAACATTTCTGAAACAGGCAGACAATACAGTAGTAAAAAGTGACCGGAGGGTGTGAGTGAGGTACGTTGAAACACTCAGTGGCTTTCAGCCTCCCCCAAGGCATCTTCCCTGGAAAACCCTGCAATACACCCGAGGGCCATAGACGGGCCGGAGCCACCCCGCCACCGCAAGTACGGCGGGGCTGGGGCAGAGCGGGCGGGACCGGGAGGCGGGGACGCTCGGGCAGGAGGTGGCGGGAGCCCCGCTAGCACAGGAAGTCGGCCCGCCGAGAGAGGAGGGAGGAGGCGGAGCTCTGCCGCTCGGCCCGAGGTACCGCGCCGCGTCCCGGGGTGGGCGACAGGCCGCGGCCGCCGGGCCCGAGCGNCCCGCTGACCGCCGCGGGCCCGCCCTGCCATTGGCCGGCGGGAAGCGCGCGTCCTCGCCATTGGTCGGAGCGCTCTGTCAATCCGGGCGGCCCCGCCCCCGGGCGCGGGCTGAGGGGCTGGGGGTGGGCGGGGGTCGGCGCTGCCGCCGCCATTTTGGGCGTGGGCGGGAAAAGCCGCGGCGGTG